>WYDI02031802.1:0-18395 GCA_009867235.2 Psittacus erithacus | reverse complement strand
GGAAGGTGTCCCTGCCCGTGGCAGGGGTTGGAGCTGGATGAGCTTTAAGGTCCCTTCCAACCCAAACCATTCCATGAATCTATGATTTGGAAAACTACTGGAGCAGGGTTCATTCCTGTTCTTGAGTTCTTCTGCCTCCTCCCACCACAATAAACGTTTGCCCAATGTCACAAGGAGCCTGGATTAAACCAGCCAAATTAGAACACACTGCACACCATGGCTGAACGGAATGAAGAGCACAATGCCAACCAGAGCAGCTCCTATAGCACCTATTCTCTCATCTCTCTGCTGCACAGCTCAAGCCAGCTTTGCAGCTTGACTGGATCATTCCACAAGCTCCATCAATCCCCTTGCCAGGGAGAAGCTATTAACTTCACCTGGCTAGGTTAGTTGTAGGTGACTGCAGTGGTCTGGTATTTGTTTGGCTCACAAAGCCTGCAAAGAAGAGTGGTGTGAGCACCAAGAAAGATGTGGGCATGGAGAAAGTGCTGCTTTTTGTGACAAGAAATGGTTAAACTGGTGCTCCAAAGGGCACTCAGCTTAAGTTCCCAGCCTATTCCACCCATAGCTGCTTAGCAAGTACAAGGGCAGGAGCAGAAACAAGTGGCCGGCCCGGAGTACAAGATCCAGGTAGTCAATGGCTTGAAGAACACTACTGAGAAAACCAGAAGGTTTCATGGGAAACCAAGTAGGAATTTGGAAGAGACTTGCCTTTTCCACAAGCCTTGTGCTTTACAACCATGTTTCCCATCAGAACTATAATGACAATCATCAAAGTCGCATCACTTCATCATTTGCAAGTGGCTGGCACATTCACAGGAACACTCCACCATGTGTTACCTGCAAATCACACCTGAATAAGACCAAAGAAAAGGTGTGACTTAATGGCCATGTTAATAATAATAGTAGTGTATTCTATGATGCATGATTAATTATTAACACCACGTCTCCCCAGATAAGGGGCAGAATACAGGGTCAACTAAATCCCTTCAAACCCTCTAAGGTCCTTCGCTAACATCAGCCCAAAGAGACTCATGGAACCATCAACAGGTCCAGCAGCAAGTGGCACAGAAAGCAGTTGACCATCACATCAGAGCTTAACCATCCTTCCCAGGAAGAGTAAGAAAAGCCATGCTATTATCACAGCAGCCACCTAGACACATGCTTTGCAATGCAACAATTAAGTCTCTGCTCTTAGAAGCAGCAGATAGGGCAGAGATCCCACTGGACAAACCCAACAGCTCACACACATCTTCATGGCAGGAGGCGAGTGTGAGCTCTTGTAAGGTCACACATTTTTCCACTCCATGGAAATGGATGAGGCAGTGACTCAAGTCCTGCTTCGCTGCATTATACTGTGCAGAACTTCCACTTGGCAACAAGGATTAGCTCCAAAAGGATGTGATAAAATCTACCACACAGAGCATGAAACTAATGAAATGAGCTGTACCCAAAGGTAGAGCCAGCTCAAAAGGAATGAAACTGCTCAACTTGAAAAGAGCATTAGGAAAAAGATGAAAACAAGATCCTCTCCTCAGTTAAATGAAGATCCCTGCCATGGAAGTGTCTCTCAAAGCTATAAACATGATGAAAAGCCCTATCAAGTGGCTCAGGCTGCAGAGCAGTACACAGCAGCAGCCGGCTGTTTGCTACATGCTGTGCCTACATTTCAGAGCTCCTCACAATGATTGCCAAGCAGACAGGTACAGGGAGAGCTCTGGAGAGTCTGAACAACTTGAAAAGGTCTTCATCCATCAGGGCAGAGTCTGTGGTTTGCCAAGAGTCCAAGAGCAGAAGGCATTCCTAGTTTTTTTCCTTCTATTCCTATGTTGCTTTCTACTCAGGGCTGAGCTTAACAGCTAAACTAGATCTATAAATAGCATGTTTGGAGCAGCAGCGATCAAAGAGCACTTGAAACCAGAGTCGCTGGTCTGCAACCATGGGCTCATTCATCAATAACCAAATCCTTTTGGTTAGTGGCTGTTTCTAACAAGCATAATAGCAGCATCCTCCAGCACTGCTTTTAACTACAGCTATTGCTTTTCCCAGTAGAAATCCTGACTTCCAGCAGTTTGTTGTCAGTGTCTGGCACACAGCTATAATCTAGGAGCATGTAGCTTCATGTATTGGCTGTATTCTGAAAAAGTCTGATTCCTATGTAACAGAGCACCAGCTCAAAAGAAGGGCAGGGGAGTGTAACACTCACCAAAGACACATTCAAGGTGGATCTGGTTCAGTTTCCAAAGGATTGGCACAGCACTGGATAGATGCTTGTTTACAGCTTCACTCTTGCCATTCTTTACTCATACAAAAAACTCTTCAGGCTGTTAACACTCATTAAAGGCCAAGTAACAAGAAGACCCAAAAACTTTACTGAATTGAGGTTAAAACCAATCCAATTTGCTGAAATTGACCTCTCATTTAGGCATTGAAAAAGAGAGGCAAGAAAATAGAAATCTATTGGAAAGAGAAGTGTCCATAAAGAGGACACAGGAGCTTGAGCAGGAATCTGTTTTGGATAAGTGAGTGTGTGACAATTTGAACAACTACAAATACCACAAGCAACCTAAAGTGTATCTCTAGCCTTGCTTTTGTAGGACAAAGCAAGCAACAGAGCAGAGCTAAATATTCTATTGCCGTGTTCCTCCACACTACCTACTTGCCCTTAAGACTATTCTCCATAGCAGCAAAATAACCTGTACTTTGTTTTTCTTTGGCAAATATGCTAGAAATACCAGTTATCCACTACAGAGAGCAAACTTACTACAGGAAAAAGCCAAGTAAGTATATCCAAGCCAGATGGAAGTGTTACACTAACCACAAGCTTGCTTTTCTAACAGGACAGGTAAAACGTATCAAGTCTCTTACAATACCTTTCCTTAGGTTCATGGAATCCCAGACTGGTTTGGGCTGAAGGGACCTTAAAGCTCATCCAGTTCCAGCCTCCTGCCACAGGCAGGGACACCCTCCACTAGAGCAGGTTGCTCCAAGTCCTGTCCAACTTGGCCTTGAACCCTGCCAAGGATGAGGCAGCCACAGCTTCTCTGGGCAACCTACTCCAGTTTTGTCATTCCTAGGTTTTAGTTATCCTGGATCTTCTGCTCTTACCAATATTAAGCCAGGCAGCATCCTGTTACTTCAGAAAGGGCTAAAAATACTTTTGCAGAGATAAAACAGATAAAAAAGAACAACTTAAATTAAGCCTTTCCTTATTTATCATGTGTCTCTTTTCATTCCTCCCTGGATTCAAGAGCAGAGAGGGCTGGCTATTAGAGCTGTCAAATCCTTCCAGTAATAAAAGAATTAGAAAGGAAGACCTTGACCCTAAATAAAAGGATCTTCATCAAGCCAAGATAGCAAGAGAGAGAAAACAGCAGATTGTATCAAAGACAGCCACTCTGGTAACAAGCACAGAGAACAAAGATATCCCAATCTCCCTACTCCTGCGGAGCAGGAAGAGAATTCATGGCTTTGGTAAGGCCTATAGCAGCAGCTGTACTTTATATGCATGCATGGGTAACATCATCTGTGCATACAAGTATAACTGGTCAAAGGGGCTGTTCTTTAGGGAAGCCTGTAGCTTTTATTGTAACCCAATACAATAGTCCAAGGCCAAGATGTTGAGGACCCCAGCACACAGCATCAGCACACTGAACCTCACTGCATCATTTGGACACGAACACTCCCTGTTGTTGAGCAAGACTTTGGCTTCCTCAAAGATCAAGGATTTCTTTTGTAGTTCAGGGTCTTTTAAATGGGAGATTTGTGTGCAAGCCAGGAGTGCCCTGCACTCTGGAGGAAGTCTTCCCTTAATGCTCTCCCCTTTGGGCTAGTTAAGATCTTCACATGCTCTTATAACACTCTTGGGTTTGGGTTGCGAGGCTGAGAGGTGATCAATGTTGTGGGCTCACCTTCCCATCACTCAAAAGCTCACTCTGTGTTACAGCAAGTTCTCTGCATCTCCCTAAATACCCGGAGGCCTGGCAGACATCGCACACATGAGGATTTCCCCTCTTAAGGTAGCATCCTTATGAAAAAGAGGGTAATAAAAAGCCTGGGAAAAGCATGGAACTCTCCTCCCCTCTCACCTGTTGCCTCTTCTCCACTGGCTGCTATGCAAGGCTGCAGGGGGCTGCCAGCCACACACTCCCAGGTCCTGAGGCTGAAAGGAGGAGGATGAGGAGCAGGGTAACAAGGCAGCTAAGCTGATGTAAGGAATAAAAACCCAATCCCTGCTAGGTTAGCAAGCTGAAGAGACACAGTCACAGGAGCAGGGCTGCACCTCATAGCTGTAACTAGCTCATGCTTTCCTTGCCTCCTGGTCAGCATCCCCATAATCCAAAAGCAGTCTTCCACCAAGAGAAAAGGGCAGGGAAACAAAATAAAGAGCCTCTCTACCTTCTGCTTCAAGTGTTAGGTGGAAAAATCTAAGCCACTCATTTTGCCCCTGCTCAATCCAGAGCTCCACTGACAAGGACGGACAAAGCAGGATCGTTACTACTGCTCAGTAAGCTTCTGCTTTCCTCACATAGGGGATATGGCCCACATGCAAAGTTTAGCTCACCACAGCAAATGACACTGCACAAGGAGATGGTTTGAAGGAGGACAGTGACAATCATGAAGGAAGGGAGTCAACGGATCAAAGTTAAAGTGTGCCATGATCAGCAACTAGCCAGTGCAGAGCAGGGAAAGGCAGTGAGAGGGTAAAGAAAGGAAGAAGCACATGGCTCAACAGTGCAAGAGACCTTCAGGTTGAAAGATGCCAACAAAGCTATTCTAAGAAAGCCCTACACACACAAGCATAGGCACTCACTGGAGCTGGAAGTCATGTTGGGATAGGAAGAGACTTTGAAGGTAGTTCAAGAGGGTGGAATAACTCCTTCAAAGGATTCACCACAACTGCCTGCTTCCAGGATACGGTATGAATCCCTCACTTCGTTGGAAGTCAGGCTAACAAAAGATACAACATTTTGGTACAGGATCTGCCTTAGCACAAAGGAAGCTTTTAGGTGCCTAGGCCTGTCTGAAGAAGGCCTATCTGTGCCCAAGTATTTGAGCATTTTAATATGCACCCCAGCACGTATACTTACACAATTCCAGCAAACTAAAGAGGATGGGATACTTTTCCTACTGCACAATCTAATCCTCCCCAGAGAAAGGCTGAGGTAAGAAAAAGAACCAAATCCTAAAGGACCTTAAAGCTCATCCAGTTCCATCCCTCTGCCACGGGCAGGGATACCTTGGACCAGGTCACTTCAAGCCCCATCCAGCCTGGCCTTGAACGCTGCCAGGGATGGGGCAGCCACAGCTTCTCTGGTGACAAGAGAAAGGAAACTTTCAGCTCTTCAAAGTGAAGAAATTCCCCATTCAAATGGACCAAGTGATCTCCAGGACTCCAGGCTCTGGAAAACTTTGTGATAAGCTGATCGTTTCCTTACGTTCTGCAGTGAAAGAAGTGGCAAAGGCTATTTTAAACATCTCCAGCTTTGTTTTCATAGCTAAAGACAGAGGTGATGACTTGAATATGAACCTTAGACAGCACAGCTGCACTTTTAGGTATACAGCAAAGAGCCTGCACATGTCAAAGAAGCCTTTTTTCAGCACCCCTAGGAGATGCAGCAGGATTTGCCAACAGCATTCAGGAGTGTGAAGTACATAAGTACATTATTTAAGTACACTGATTCCATTAAACAGAACCATTTGTTTTCATCCGCTCTGCAAACACATCTGCCTAAGTGCTCCAGCTTCGCAGGGCGCACATGGAATTTGGAGCATTATCCACAGGGATTGTGTGCAGTTGGAAGAAAGCAGAGATACAGCAGTTGTTAAGGGGGGAAAAAAAAGTAGTCAAGTCTTTACTAGTCTGACAGTTCCTAAAATACTGTTGCTTCAGTGAAGAATGAACATGCTTATCTCTGATCTACAGATCCTGACTAAAAGGTTACTCTTCCCTTGCCAGAAAAGCATCTTTAGAAGTTTACAACTGCTTGAACAGAGCAGCTGAACCCTGCCAGATGACTTGATGCTAAGAGAAGGCTGCAGAAAGCCACCTCCTCACATGCAAAAAGAACATTTAGAGCAGAAATGTAGAGGATTTACATTACAAAATAGCACATTTCTAGGATTCAGAGCTCTATGTGGCTACCTCATTTATCTGTGTAAAAGCACACATTAGGCAAAATCTTGGACTCTGAAGAGTGTTTCCTCCTCCTCCTTCTTGGTTGCTCCTGACTAATGAGTATTATGAAGCAAACCCCGCTTCTGCCTGGAATTTGCGAATCCCTGAAAAGCATCATTATTAGACAGCATGAAGTGTGTACATGCACCTCAAAAACACAGCACTACACTGCCTGGTGGTATGATCAAGGGTTTATGAGTAGTTACAGGACAAAAATCCCCCCGCAAAGCATTGTGTTTCTGTGGTAAACATCATTACAGGCACTTTCAAAGCACGGATTTCCCACAAGGAAAAGTTAAAGTTCTGTAATTATACCATCATTAAGGCTTTACTTACAAGTCATGTGAGTTATAATCTTACTGTCTGTCTTCAACTGCACTGCTGTAACCATAGACATGTGCAAGCACAAGGACTTAGGGTTCCCTCTTGTTAGATCCAGCAACCTCATAGTCAAGATTTGGATGTCTAGAAGTTCATCCTGCACTGGTTGGTCTCATGCTGTATCACCTCTGAACATAAGGCTTGTCTTACAAAGAAATTCCCACCTTCATTTGCTAAACAAAGTTGGAGGGAAAAACATGGATCTTCAAAATATCACACAATCCCAGACTGAGTTGGACTGAAGGGACCTTCAAGCTCATCCCTGTCCACCTTCCATTAGAGCAAGCTGCTCCAAGCCCCTGAGTCCAACCTGGCCTTGAACACTGCCACGGATGGGGCAGCCACAGCTTCTCTGGGCACCCTGTGCCAGTGCCTCAGCACCCTCACAGGGAAGAGCTTCTGCCTAAGAGCGCATCTCAGTCTCCCCTCTGGCAGGTTAAAGCCGTTCCCCTTGTCCTGTCCCTACATCCCTTGTCCAAAGCCCCTCTCTAGATTTCTTGTAGCCCCTTTAGGCACTGGAGCTGCTCTAAGGCCTTTCAACACAAAGAATTCAATTCCTAGAATATGAAACAGTGTGTGTGGCTGCCTTTACGCTTCCCTTTCCAGTAGCTTAGAGTAGGAAAACTCAGCATTGTTTGCACTGTACAGCATCCCTACAGATCCCCCATCCTTGAAGGATTTCAAGTGTCTAAGCATCCAGTGAGTAGCTAGTATTGCCTGAACAGAATGCTTCATAAAGTGTACAACTTCTCCTTATTCCAAAGGACATTATCACTTTCCATAGTACTTTCCTGATCCAGGGCCTAAAAGCATGCCTGCAGAAGGGATATTAGATTTTGGCAATAGTCTTTTTGCACTGACAGCACTCAACTTCTGCTGCCAACTAACTGGCATCGAGCAGAGCAATCCAAGAGTGCAGCTTTCCATCCTAGGTATCCATATTCCTCCCTCCTAAGCATCCTTTTTGCTACATCTGCAAGGCAAGGCACAGTTTTTGCCTGGAAGGCAGCTATTTGATGAGCAAGGGGACCATGCTGTTGTACAGCCTCTGGCTTTTAGAAGTATTACCACTGGTTCTCAGCACACAGCACTGAGGTCACATCTAGCTGTGTGTCAGGCAGCCTCAATAATTCCCAGCTCCACTGCAAAGTGCTATTTCAGCCCCCAAAGCCCTCTCATCTTTGGGAAGAAAGGCACTGCTAGTACAGATGGATGCTGCATGCTGACAGCAAGTCATGCAGCAGATCCCTCTGAAATATGTGCCGCACAAGCACAGACATCTCTTGGAGTGAAGGGCTCCAAAAATCCTCAGTCTGAGCTTGAGGTTTTGGACTTCAAAACATGGTAGCAAGAAGCAGGGAATTCTGATGGCAATTTCTCAGATGGACCAGGGAGTATTTAGACCCAGTAGAGAACCTCAAGGAGTACTGAGATGCTTCCTGCTGCTCCAACCTTTAGCTTGAGCCCAGTTTGCAAGTTGGAAAGACTAAATCTGGATTAAGGCAGAACAGGGTGAATTCAGGAGCCTCTTTATTACATAGCTAAATGAAGAGAAATAAATTACGTTACATATCCACAGGGACTTGTGGACTGATATTCCAAGAGGAACACAGTGGTAGGGCAGAGTTTCCAAACCAACCTGTCTGTTGCAGTTTTTGTTCTTGCTCATGGAACTGGATGATCTTAAGATCCTTTCCAATCCAAACCATTCTATTATTCTATGATTTTCATTTCAGGAAGAGATTGAATAGTAACAGGAACAGAAAAAATGAGAACATTCTGACTAAACAAATCATGGTTTACAACTATTTATATACATCTTTATTTGTCTTCAGGAATTGCTTCAAGAGGGGAAGGAAAAACCAATGTAGTGGCAGAGATTTCAACCCAACTTGAAACTGGACCATTACCTGCAACTGTCAGCAGTGCCACCAAGTTCTTTAATGAGAATTTACAATGCCTGAGCACACAGTATGAGAGGACCCAATGTAAATAACAGTAAGCAATAGGGCAAAGTGTTAAATCAATTGGAAGCCAGGTTGCCTCCAGAACCAGAAAGGCAAACAGGTAGTTAAAACATTGTGTGAAAGCCTGCATGAGATGTAAGGTAGCACTGGGCCACAACAGGCTTTGGGTGCGTGCCTTCTTACAGAAACCCACTATTTAAAGCAGCACCAGTTTTGGGAAGCAGTGCAAGATCCATTCCTTCACAGCCTACTCCAGGAAAAACACCCCATCCCTCAGGATTTTAGACGTGCCCATGGGTTTCAGTTCTTTTCTTTGACTCAATGGATTATTTTACATGTCAGAGGTCAAACACTAATCAGAACAGCACAAACAGAACCAAATGAAAACCACTTATCCTTTTAGTCCACACCTGAAGATCAAAACCAAAAACCACCTTATACAATCATAGAACAGTTTGGGTTGGAAAGGATCTTAAGATCGCTCAGTTCCAACCACCTGCAATGGGCAGGGACACCTTCCACTAGAGCAGGTTGCTCCAAGCCCCTGTGTCCAACCTGGCCTTGAACACTGCCAGGGATGGGGCAGCCACAGCTTTTCTGGGCACCCTGTGCCAGCGCCTCAGCACCCTCACAGGGAAGAAGTTCTGCCTTATCTCCAACTTGAACTTGCCCTGTTTCAGTTTGAACCCATCACCCCTTGTCCTATTGCTACAGTTCCTGATGAAGAGCCGCTCTCTAGCATCCTTGTAGCCCTCTTCAGACACTGGAGGGCTGCTGCGAGGTCTCCACCCAGCCTGCTTCCTTATTCACCTTGAGAGGAAGCTAGGCTTTCAAAAAGGTGGGGATCTGGGCAAAATCCACACCTTTGGGTATCCCTGTACATGGGATTGAGAGCCAGGCTGTGCACACGCCAGTTAGGAACACGTTGCTCACCCCTTGGCTCTCATCACTCCCAGGATCACTTACCGAGCGATACTCATAGTAGGTCTTATCAAACTCAGTGCCTCCAATTGTGATCTCTGGAATGAAGATGGGGACAGCTGAAGGATCCAGCACTCCATTTTTGTCCTGAACACTGCAGGGGAAGCAAGAAGAAAAAGAAAGAAAATGGAGCAGTTAGTCCACATCCTGACCCAAAATTACATCAAATTCTGAGTTGAATCAAATATTAAAGAACTCCCTTTTCTGATAACAACTTGTACAAGCTTTTGGCTCTTTCCTGGTTATGATGCACACTCAGTCCTTTTCCTCACACAGCTACTGTGTTTCTTCCCTTCACCCTTGCCTCCAGTTTGCTCCTGTTCCAACTTCTCCCTTCCCTCCCTGGAGACACTCTGTCATTCCTGGGAGCCTTCTCCTTAAGGCACCTCTAAGCTTTCTGCTTTCCTAGAAAAGCAAAGGAAAAGCTGAATCTCACACACTATCTTGCTAAATCAACTTCATTTCATTCCCTCCTGTTTGATTAGTTAGCACACTTTACTCCTTTTCAGGGTTCATTTAAGGTGATGCTCTTCCCTAAATTCCCAGCCTAAATGGCTGGATGCTGAGGCAATGCCAGGGTTTGGAAGCAGTGCCTCTAACATCTTGCCTGGCTCTAACTGGAAGAAGCTTGCTGCACCAAAACCAAAACAGGAGTCACCAAAACCCTATCTTGTACAGTATCAGCCTTTCCAAATACCTCCCATTTAAGATGCCTGAGAAACTGCTAGAAAGCCACATTCTGCATCCTGGTGTTAAGAATGGAGCAACAGTGCCACCTGTATGCTTTGGGGGCAAAATACATCCATTTGCAGTCCATGGTGATCAAACTGAGCACTTGAAACTGTAAATTGTGTTGGGTTTGTGAATGGCACTTACAAACACTTACATACACACAACGAAACAGCCTCAGCAACACACATTTCATCATCTTGAAGCAATTCATTGTTTCCCCCTAAATCCCAGCTTTTGGGACCTTATGTCACAGCACTGAAGAGTTTCAAGAGGTAAACTATGTCTGCTAATGTATCCTGATGGATAATCCACTGTAAATTACCCTACTACAGACAAATTAATAATGAAATGTAGTAATCTAGTAGAAATTGATACAGGAGAAGGATAAATGCCCTTTTACAAGAACAGGATGAACACCAAAGAGGATTCCCATCAACTACCACATTATCTATTTTCACCTACATTAAATGTATATTTCACATATGCTGCAAGCAAAGGAAATGAGCCCTCCTTTGATCCTCCCCAACAGAGCAAGAGCTCTTTTCATTAGCACTGGTCCTCCTGTGTGCTAATGCCAGCCTTCCCACTCCATGCCAGCTTGGAATAACCTAGCTGGGATGGAAGAGCTTGCCCAGAAAAGTGATTTGATGATGCAATTGGTTTGAATTCTAAATGCCAGTATCCTTCAGGAAGAGCAGCTTTGCCCCTGCGAAGTCTCCTCTCCTGGAGCTCTGCTGAGAAGGTATCAGCTCTAATATTGTTGATGAACCTGGAACTACAAGAAACAGACCCCAGCAGAAAGCAGCCCTTCAGGTAGCAACTCTTCGTTCCCTAAGTGCAGGCAATGCTTGAAGACCTCTCACTGAGCTCAGGCTTAACAGCACAGGCTGTGGCAGATCCACTCATCTCCCACTGAATAAACATTTCCAGCCCTTCTTCCCTGCCAAGTAGCAGCAGATGTTCTAGACCTTCCAAGTCCGTAGGAGAACGCAGATGTGTCCAGGCACATATGAAGTATAACCTGACACTAGTCGACCAGTCTACAATTAATCCATTCTTCCATGAATCTCAGCCAAAAGGCAACAGGAGAGGCCAATTCTCAGGCACAAAGTACCTCAGATAATGATAAGGAGGGAAACCTGCTGCTCATAAAACATTTTTGCTCTCACAACCACTGCTTCCAAAGAAATCACTGCACTACAAAAACATACAAACCTAGTGCAACCCAAGGGGGCTCCTCCAGGTTCAGCTCTGCACCTTCAGAAGTAACTCTGAACACTCACTGAAAGCACCACCCAAAGGTACCTGCCACAACAATGTCTTTAACCACAGAGGCACATTGGCTTGCCAGAACTAATTCACTGCTCAGCAGGAAGTGTTTACAGGCACCTTTTGTTTCCTTCATTTTCTCTCTTCCCCAGCACTAAATGAGCACTATTTATCCTTTTCTGGCACCTAACTGTTGTTTTCTTGAAGCAGCTCTCCCCATGCAGCAGCACAGCTTCCTAGAGCATGCTTTACATACCCATAATATTATGTCACACTTCAAACTTAAAGAGCATGTAAGTGACTGCGTGATCCTAACGCTGTAGGAACATTAGATTTCAGCTCACGATCATTGCAACCATCCATAATCCTATTAGGAAAGGCTCTTCCCATTGCTGCACAGGAATCACATTTGTAAGTACACTTTAGCAACGCGTAGCTCATCTCCAAAAGCACCCATCACACACCTACTGCATCCATTATGTTGAACAGTACACACATGAGAAGGTATGAGGAATTGGGACTGATGCACTCCTGCATCTTTTTGGGAAGGAAGTCCCGTTTCCCTTCCAGGCAGCTTCCAGGATGCTGTACCTGAAGTAATCTGCTAACACACCAATAACTGAGCTTATTCTTCCACCTATGTACAAAACAATGTCCCAGGATTGCCTATCACTAAGGACATTACAAAGGCTTCTGAATAAGGAAGGGTAAAGGAAGCAGAGATTGAAAAGAAGAAGAAAAACAAACCAGTCAGCCAAACAAAGCAGAGCTTACATAGCCTGAGCCATGATTTCTCAACTGATGATGCTGGCATAGTCACAAAGCCTGAAGTGACAATACACAGGATAAGAAAACCACTCTTCCTACCTAAAAGCATTCACTGGTCTGAGAGGCTTAGACACAAAAACATATCGAGTTAAATCCTGCCTTTATACATGAAAGTAACTTGAGAAATAGAAAGTGAATCCCACTAGCAAACAGATGGTTTCCTTGCACACCTTGAAAGCAGGTTCTCACTAACTGGTTGCTGTGTTCCAGGCTGGAATCTGAATAAGTGGGCGGCATTCATTCCTCTGCTATTCACACCCTTATCACCTCAGCCAAAGCTCCTCACCCGCTGCTGCTGTCAGCTTCCCTGCCTCCCATGGGAAAAGTCCAACACATGGAAGTGAGCCTGTCAGCACGTGATATGCTCTCCATTTTACCCATGTTTGTGAGAGCAGGGGGAAGGAGAAATGCTCCTGACTCATGCCATGGGCACGTAAAGCTGGGTGGAAGAGACGGAAGTGCTCAAGCCCAGGTTGGACAGGACTTGGAGCAAGCTGCTCTAGTGGAAGGTGTCTCTGCCTGTGGCAGGGGTTGGAGCTGGAGGAGCGTTAAGGTCCCTTCCAACACAAACAAGGCTGAGATTCTATGAAGATGCTTTTAATGCTGCCAGAAGTTTTACAATTGCTTCACGAGATTTTGGAGTTTCCAGGACAAAGAGCTTCAAAGGTAAGTCCAATGTACCTCTGGCAAGGACAGTCCTGCTATCTGAAATCAGCCAAGACAGACATTCACACATGCACACTTCTTCCCTTTGCTAAGCATGCTTGATGGCACAGTGAAACAGCACTGAAGAGTCACCCTCATTCACTCCCATGACTCCTTGTTGCAAGATTTCCTTTAACCAGAGCAAAATGAACAGGAAGGAAACAGGAGTCAGGCTCAGGGGTCAGCAGTAGCTCCAAGAAGCTAAGCAAACATTAAGAGAACTTAGACATTATGCATTACTGCGCATACAAGGTCCTCTAGTAACAACCTCAACATACATGCCTTATGTCCCACCAAATACAATACTGGAGGATTTAATATAGAAGGTTTGGGTTGCACTTAATAGTTATTACTGAACACAATGGAACAGATGAGAATGGCAAGCTATTTGATGGCTAGACTGCTTCCAAATGGAACTAGATTCCTACTTCATAAAGCTAAAACAAATACTAATACCTGTCTTTTTCTTTTGTTAATTAAATTAGTGGTGGCTGAAAAAAACCAAAGATTTGCCCACACAAAATATGTTCTGCTCTAGCAAATTCCAAAGGAGCTTTGGGCAGATTTACTGTGGATCTGGCTGATGAAACAAGTCCAAGACAAGTAAGGTCCCCCCCATCAGCTGGTAAAGTAACACAGGCAACATCACACCAACTACAGCTCTTCATTCTAAGCCATTGATTTTACAATGTATGTAGACAAGACACCCAATTTTGCTGTCAAAGGCAAGCACATGCCTGAGACAGTGCAGTGGCAACAGAGGAATTCCTTGAATGGTTTCTTTTGGACTCAGCACTTGGGAGAAAAAGGAAGAATGTGAAGAGCATCCTTTGGGAGATCCCTTCAGCTTCCATACACAAATAGATACATGTTTAAGCTTTTACTAAGGAATGTTATACCCCACGACCACACTACTTTATTAGGGAAAGAGAGGGCAAGGCAGGAAGATGAAAGGTATCATTGGGCAACTGAGTTTTATATAGGTGTGCCTCACCAGTTTAACTTAGTTGCATTACCAAGTTAGTTAGAAGCCCTGCTGGGGTCTGGTTTGGGCTGGAAGGGACCTTAAAGCTCATCCAGTTCCAACCCCCTGCCACAGGGCAAGGATATCTTCCACTGGAGCAGGTTGCTCCAAGCCCTCTTGAACCAGGCCTTGTTTCTGTACACATTAGACCCTATAAACATGCAATGAAAAAGTTATTCTGACCCCTGCCTATTGATCAGTCCTGTTCCCCAAACATGCTGGTAGCCAGCTGAAGGTGGAAGAGGCAAAAGTGACAACAGCCAAGGAGCACCAGAGTGGGATTACAACTGCAGCACCCTCTCATACAGAGCATATTGCTCCTCTGCCAAGCATCAGATGTGAGACAGCCCAAAGCAGGAGTGGGCTGTGCAAAACGGCAGGGTCAGTGAAGGAAGCAATTGCAGATGAATGCAATAAACAAGGGCTGCAGCTTTCCAGGAACACCCACCAGAGGGCAGCATGTGCCAGCATCTGGAACAGGCACCCACCAGGCGCGTAATCACAGAATGCTTTGTGTTGGAAGGGACCTTCAAAGCTCATCTTGTCCAGCCCACTGCAATAAGCAGGGACATCTTCAACTACATCAGGTTATCCAGAACCACACCAGCCTGGCCTAGAATGTCTACAGGGATGGGGCATCCACCACCTCTCTGGGCAACCTGTGCCAGGGTTTTACCACACTCACTGCAAAGAATTCCTTCCTCACCTCAACCTCAATCTCTCTCTCGGTTTAAAACTACCACCCCTCGTCCTGCTGCAACAGGTCCTGATAAAAAAAAATCTCATCCTTCTTACAGACCCCTTTTAACAGCTGAAAGGCTGCAGTAAGGTTTCCCTAGAGTCTTCTCTTCTCTAGGCTGCACAACCCCAAATCTTCAGCCTTTCCTCATAGGAGAGGTGATCCAATCCTCTTGATTGTGGCCCTTGCCAACACGTCCATGTCCTTCCTGTACTGAGGACTCCAGAGCTGGATGCATTCTCCAGATGGGGGCTCACTAGAGCAAAGGGGCAGAATCCCCTGCCTTGACCTGCTGGCCATGCTGCCTTGGATACAGCCCAAAATACAATTGGCTTTGTGGGCTGCAAGCACACACATGCTAAAATACCCCCACTCTTTCCTAAAGGAAAAGTTCATGCAGGAGTGGAAAAGCTACACATCTGCAGCGGGCTGGGAACCACGAGCTCTTACCTACTTGGGCACTGGAATACTTAAGGAAAGGATCAGCCTGAAGGTGCATGAATTAGCATGCGAGTGTGGCATTTGATGTTTTGGGATTCAATTCCAATACTGAATCATGGAATGGTTTGGGATGGAAAGGACCTAGAAGCTCATCTAATTCCAAGCCCCTGCCACGAGCAGGGACACCTTCCACTAGAGCAGGCTGCTCCAAGCCCCATCCAACCTGGCCTTGAACACTGCCAGGGATGGGGCAGCCACAGCTTCTCTGGGCACCCTGTGCCAGCACCTCAGCACCCTCACATGGATGAGCAAAAAAGAGATGCAGTCCCCCAACTCCAAAATATGTTGAACCAAACCAATGACGTGTATGTAGAGAGCTCAGACCTACACTTTCATCCATGTGCTCCACATAAAGCAACTCGAGGTATTCTGGTTTAAAATGCTTTTCTACGATCACACAGGAACAGAAGTGCTCACAACAATATCTTCCTAAGGGCCACAGGTCACAGCACTGAGGAAATACCTGGAGAGTTCTTGTGCTTTGTGAATGGGACAGGATCTATTCATCAAGAGTCTCTTGTCTGATTGTCACCAGCAGCAAAATGCCACAGCATATTATAGTGTCAAGAACCTCTATTACAAAAGCCTGCTATTATCACTGCTACCTTCTGACAAAAACCAAGTCAGGGTGCAAATAAAAGCACTCCTTTAAAGACTCAAGGCATTCATCATTGTCCCTGAGTTCTGACGCTAAGTCATATGCAGTTCCTGGAAGACATCATACTTACTAAAGTCTCAAATGATGGAAAGAAACATCATCCTGCTCCAGCCATGGCCCCTTGTCAAACTTCAGGTACTCGATGTCTTCAGCGACCTGGAATCAGTAAACAAAAGTCACATCTGAAAGGTGGTCTGATCATGAACATGATCATCAATGAACATGCTCCCCAAAATCAATGGAATGATCAAAATCTACTATTCAGTCACCCAGCAAAACCACTTAGCTGCTAAAGCTGTATTCACACTGCCAATGTTTGGAGCTGACACATCTCCCAGTCATACTTCTTCCCTAGACAAGCACATAGGCACCAGCTCTGGAGCTGCTGGTGCTTTCAGTCTTGGCCAGCAGAGTATGGCAGCAAATACATCACCTGAGAAGTCCCTTATTTCCAAATACTCACCTTCTTCAAACTGCTGCTGAGGCTGAAAGCAAGAACAGAAGGGACAGCCACAATACTAAGGCAGAATGAGAATGGGATTAAGTCTAAATTTAACCATCTTGTGTTGCAAACATAAACCACAGAATCAGAGAATGGCAACGGCTGCAAGGGATCTTAAAGCTCATCCAGCTTCAACCCCTTGCCACAGGCAGGCACACCTTCCACTGGAGCAGCTTGCTCCATGCCCCTGCATCCAACCTGGCCTTGAACACTGCCAGGGATGGGGCAGCCACAACTTCTCTGGGCACCCTGTGCCAGCGCCTCAGCACCCTCCCAGGGAAGAGCTTCTGCCTAAGAGCTCATCTCAGTCTCCCCTCTGGCAGCTTAAAGCCACTCCCCTTGCCCTGGCCCTACAGGCCCTTGTCCGAAGCCCCTCTCCAGGTTTCCTGCAGCCCCTTTAGGCACTGGAGCTGCTTCTAAGGTCTCCCCTTAAGGAGCCTTCTCTTGTCCAGGCTGACCCAGCCCAGCTCTCAGTCTGGCTCCAGAGCAGAGCTGCTCCAGCCCTCGCAGCACCTCCATGGCCTGCTCTGGACCCACTCCAACAGCTCCACATCCCTCTTGTGCTGTTGCACCAGAGCTGGATCAGGACTGCAGGGGGGGTGCCCCCAGAGCACAGCAGAGGGGCAGGATCCCCTCCCTGGCCTGCTGCTTACACTGAGTGAAACCCATCATGCTACGTAAGAACCCTGTTTATTGTTTTGTTCTGTTTCAACAAGGTTGTAAAGCAATTGTGGCAACACAGAGAACTGCGTTGCTGTGTGTGGTTCACAGCACAGAAACTGAGGCGTGTTTCAGGCCAGAAAACTTAAACACCTTGAAGTGTTTAAGGTTCACATTTTCATCAGTCATCAGGATCTACCCATGCATGCACCCCCAGCAGAAAGGCAAAACTCTCAGCTCAGCACTCAGAACCATTCAAACGTGGAACACCAGCTCAGCAAATCATTCCTTCAGCATCTCCAAGCTTCTCAATCCCATGTTTGAGCTTCATTTACAGACTGGTTCCATTGGAAAACAGATCTTTGCTGGATCACTGGGGAATTGCTTCACACGAGCCTGAGGTTATCAAACAGGATTGAGTAGATCTGAAGGATATCTGAACTAGTATTGGGATGATGCACTTCAGATGCACAATGAGGTGCAGAAACTATGTAGAAGCAATGGCTTGTTACAGCTCCAAACATTACTTTTCAGAGGCCTTTTCCAGACAGAAAGGATAAAACAAGGAGATCAGGACCAAAATCCTGATAACACATTGCCAACCCATTAATGACAAGTAAGCAGATGCCAGGAATATAGTGAGTGATAGAAAAAGAAATGAAAAATGCTTCCATTCTTTACTGTACATTAAGTCCACTACAATTATTCCCTGCAATCACAGCAAACACTAAATGCCATCTATTACCACTTCAAAGGCAATAACAAAGTGCTATTACAAAGTAGGTTTGACTATAGAGGTCCGCTTTATTACCAGTATTGGTTTTATGGTAAGAAATAACAGCTTAGAGCTATGACTGCATTAGCTTTTTCCTTGAGGTATTTGCAGCTCTTAAATGCCAATTTTGCTGATAAAGACTTTAAAAATCTACGGTTGACATGACATCACCAAAAATGTAAAATTTCAAGCAAGTACAGATGTTCTTTAATCATTTTTGATGTCTTACAAACAGGCAAAGTCGCAAGTCAGATGCTGGAGCTGGGAGCACAGGAAATGTACTCTTCACAGGAAGTAAAGAGACAACAACAAAACTACTCACTGATGGAAAAATCCCGGCCTGGTTTGGCTTGGAAGGAAGCTTAAAGCACATCCAGTTCCAAGCCCCTGCCACAGGCAGCAACACCTTCCACTAGAACAGCTTGCTCCAAGCCCCTGTGTCCAACCTGGCCTTGAACACTGCCAGGGAGGGGGCAGCCACAGCTTCTCTGGGCA
>WYDI02031801.1:9692-34820 GCA_009867235.2 Psittacus erithacus | reverse complement strand
GAAAGTCAAAAACACAGCACTGCACCAGCTACTAAGAAGGAGAAAAATGACTGCTACTGCTGAACCCAGGACAACTTTATTTTTGCTCAGCATTGTTCCTGGATATGAAGAAAGTCAAGAGAAAGTTAATCCAACCCAGTTAAGTCATTCTAGTTCACACTTATGTGGAATAGCAGTGTGGAAAACGGTAAGCAGGAGTTAAGGGACAAGTGCATAATTATGTGCAAATTGCTTGCACATTTATATGAAGTAAAACAGTCAAATATCAAATAATGAAATATAAGAGCTTTTAAAGGAGACTATCAATATTTAAATGCCATAACTGCTAAATAATCATTAGTCATTTTCTGTCAGCTAAAGTATAGGAGTGAATTTTTGACAGTGCCTCTTGGATTAATTTAGGTTTAGCCAGGATGTGAAAGTAATATTTCATGAAGCCTAGAAGCAGATTTTACACAGAGTTGTACCTAGGGGTAAAATAAAATGGGGTCTAGGGAAAATAAAAACTGTCTTCCAGAAGTTCTGTGTTTTGGGATGAAGCCAGAAGGAGCTAGAGCCTTATGAAAAACTGTGCCTAGGCACATAACTCAGTGCTGTAAATGACACTATGAGGGTTAGACACATATGTTAGTTTCAGCCATGCTGAGCTTTTCTATGCCTAAATCCCAGGTCTCAATCTACCAACTTATTAAAGTTGACTTTGAATGCCTCAAAATAGCTTTGAAAACCGAAAGAATCAGTAGAACATCAGCTGCACAGGAATTAATGTATCTCTGGGTTTATTGAACAGATGCCAACTTCTGCTAGTTAACAAAAAATTTATTCTAATCCACCATGAAATTGAAAACACACACGTAAAATGCTATAAATGCTGTCACAATAACACAGAAAAAGCAATCAGTCATTGCAGCTGTCTAAATTTATGTTCTTTCATAATTAAATAAGCAGTCTAGAGGAGGGCATTAAAAATATAGTAGGTATGTATCCAGTTAAGATGGTTTCTAAAATATGTAGGGTATATAAGATAAAAAGGAAAGATAATGACCCTGCAGAAAAGCCTTCATGTGATAGAAGGATGACAGAAACCTTTGCTCATCTCTCTGAAGTTCAGAGGTCTGTTTCTTTCCAAGTCTATCTATGGCACAACTCTATCATATGCAAACATATTTGTATGTCCTTTGCTATGCTGAGCTGCTGAGGCCCAGCAAGATGAATACTAAGATGTTCAAAAGTGATTAATGAACCCTGAGAACAGTAAAGTTAAAGGTTTAAATTAAGGCTTTTTAAAAGAGATTTGTGTTTTGACTTTGAATTCTTAGCACTTATAGCTACCCTCCTCACTATAAACACCAGTAACTATGGCATTAAAAAAAACCCAAACAGGAAGAATGGGGGGGAAAAGCAGCATTTAAGAATTGTTTAGAGCCTCCTGCATATCCTGACATCATACTTCCCCTTGAAGAAATGCTTTCACAAAGTGACACTGACAACAGTGAGTGATTGTTTTCTGATTCAATTTAAATCACCAGTTAAATCCATTCAACAAGCAGCATTTCCATGTAGTGTAATGAAGGAGCAATGACCATGGAAAGGACATGGGAACCAGCTAGTAGTCTCCACAGTAGCAACAAAATCATCATGTGGGGAAAACAAAGGGGGGCTCTTTCTTCCAAAGTTGAAGGTATTATCCTCTCACAGTCCTCCATTTTAATGTGTTTGTCAGACCAACAATAAGTTAATTTAACTATGTGGCAATCCACCAGCTCATCCACAAAATCATACTGACTGATGAATAAATACTAAAATTGTGTGCTGTGTTGTTAGTTGGATTTATCAAGTAGGAGAAATTAGTGACATGCCTTTGCTAATGACAATTTATACCCATAAATATTTGCTACTGTTTTTCAGCAGATCTAAATATATCTTCCCGAATGAATATGTTCTATTAGCTGGAATTTTATTCTCCATTTCTGTCCCCAGAGAACATTATCCTCATTCTCTTCTCTGACTTGGTATATAAAATCATAAGCTTTGCCTATTCTATCTATGCCTTTGCTGCTTCTTGGCATTTCCTGCCAAGTGGTAGACTCTGCTGTATCACAGCACTCTCCACTGCTGACACTATCCCTTGAGCTCTCAGGGGCACAAACTGATGATGTAGTTTCGTGTTTAGTTAAGAAGACTTCTTTGTTTTCTTCAACCAAGCATCAAAAAATTGTTATACAGAGAAGAAAACAAAAATGAATGCAGCAATTCATTCCCACTGAGGCCTATTCTCAATGCCAGTGTGTGGCATAAAGGTTTCTCAGGTGATACCATCTCTGATGCATGAAGCAACACTGGGCTGGTTTATGAGCTCAAGAAATGCAGTCAGTGTATCAAGCCATGTGAGAAAAATCCTAGCTCAAGGGTGCAGTAGGTGAGCATGCTCATGAACAGGGCTTTTCTGAGCACAAGATACAGCCAGATGGCAAACCTCTGATGGACAAGGTCTGGCACATTCAGTCACAGAGGAGAGTAGAAACTGAGGCAGTGCTGCAAATACGTAAAAGGGAGCTTCAAATGTGTGGCAGAAGAAGTCAGGGGTTAGACTGGACTAGAAGGATTGATTCATTACCCTCCTTTCCCCAACCATATACCACCTCTTCCTCCTCTCCTTACACAATGCTTACTCAGCACCTTTATAATTAATGTTTATTAACTAGGCCACCAGAATTAAAGTAGATTAAAGAAGATTTAAACTACATACTGTAATAGCATTGAAGGAAACCAGAGGGCAAATAAATGCTTTCAAAAGCTAAATCTGGGTGTTGATTAAGTTATCTGTGTGATCAAGAGGCTGTGAAAAAATTAACCTGTAAAAGGGGAGAACATCAATTTAGTTTCTGAATGTCCACATCTAAATTATTGCAAAACACACTGATTCATTTTAAAAGTATAGTGCATTCCTTGTTGTCTTGAGCACCTAAAGTATTGTTTATCTCTACCTCTATGGACCATCTTTGATCTGCATCTGTGCCTTGTTACCTTTTTTCTACAATCACAGAAAGTGATTCAGACCTCAGAGCATGTTCTGAGTTCTTCTTGCCACATTTCCATTTGTTCTCACTATGGAAGTTTAAATGGATTCACACTTGTCTCTGAGAATCTTGACATTACACAGTGCCAGTCTGTGCAGAGACTGGAGGCAGCACAGTAGCTTCTTACTCTCCCCAAGATAAGGAGAAATTTCAACTAACAGAAACTAAGTGCCCTCCGCTGAAAGGTAATGCAGCTTTATGCATCTGAGCTTTGTGTGTGTACGTCTTGGTACCAGCAGATGGACGTGGGCTGCAGTATGGGCTTGCATGTCCGGGGTCCAGGTACCAGCAATTGGAGAAACTGGGGGTCCAGGGCCCAGCTACTGCAGATATCCATATCATGTATACATACCATTTCCCACTAATGGACCTTCATCCCAAACTGCCAGAGAGCAGGACTGGATTAGGCAGTCTGTGTTTGCCCGAGTGTTTCTGTCTGTGTTTATTTGTGTGGCTGTCCTTGTATATATGTATATATCTTTTATGTACGCATTTGTGCCCATGAGTAAACAAAATGCTTTCACTAATTGAATACTTGTTCAAGTTTTCATTAAGCAAAGATCCAAACCAGCCATAATTTCAGAGCAGTGTTTTCAGTTTGACAGATATTTCTGAGAATGTCCTTTCCAAGCTGACTTGAAAGTTTGAAAAGGAATTCAGTTATTCAGGGACCTGAAAGGAGTTATGGTGCTTTAGTGTTTTGGGCTTTTTTTTTTGCGGTCGTTTTGGAGTGTTCGACTTTCTTTCTGGAACTTCAAGCAAAGCAGATACTGCTACAATAATCCTGACTAGCTGGGCTCAACTACATCTTATCTCACAGCTTACATACAGCATTAGTACTTCTTAAAGAGATGCTGGTGATCTGGGTTTCCATGGCAAGGTTTTTTAGCGTGGGGCAAAGGAAGCTGCAGAGGTAGTCTCTGTGGGAAGGTAGCAGAGACTGCCTTATGCCAGGCAGAACTGGTTCCAGCCGACTCCAGAACAGACCTACATCTCGCCAAAGCTCAGCTCATCAGTCACACTCGTGGCAACTCTGTGAAAGCGCTTAAGAAAGGGTAAAAAATGCTGCACAGCAGCTGTGAGAAAGGAGTGATAAAAATGTGAGAGAAAGAGCCCTGTAAACATGAAGATCATTGCTGCTTCCCTGTTAGATCAGTTCATGAAGGACTGCATCCCCCATGATGGAGCCAAGGAAGATTGTGAAGGGGGAAGGGGTGGCAGAGACAAAGTGTTTTGAGCTGAGTGCAGCTTCTGTTCCCCAAAATCTTGAGCTGCTTGCAGGGTGGAGAAGAAAGAAGAGACAGGAACAAAGAAGGGAAGCTGAGCCTGGGAAAAAGGGTAGGTGGGGAAAGGTGGTTTTAGTTTTGTCTTTGTGTCTCACTATCCTACTCTATTTTTAATTAGCAACAAATTAAATTAATCTTCCCAAGTCGTGTCTGTTTTGCCCGTAGTGGCAATTGCTGAGTGATCTTCCTATCTTTATCTTAACTCACAAGCTTTTCCATCTTATTTTCTCCCCTGTTCTGCTGAGGAGGTGTATTGAGAGAACAGCTGGATGGGGGTCTGGCAGCTGTCCACTGTCAACACACTACAGCTGGTATGGTGGGACATCAGAGCATCAAGCACAGGCATATAAAACTACAGAAACAAAAATTCTTCTCTTGCCATTGGTTATATCTTCCCCCATATATATATATTCAGCTTCTTTGAACAATAAAAATAACACTAGGGAATAAATACTAGAAGAAACAGGGAGGTCCAGGAGCTGACAGTTGCTGAATACCTGTGTCATTTTATTATGCAAAACAATGTGCTTTTGGCTCAGACCAGCCCAATCCTAGCTCATCACTTTCTGCCTGCAGTCTTATGTGCATTCTAAGCATCTTAGCCAGATGCTTGCCAGTGAACTGCCTCTTCAAAAGAGCACAGATATTTCTTAGCTCGTGTGTAATATCTGCAGCCCCATGTAGATGTCTCGGATACCCCTGGGGTATCTTGAATGGCACTTATGTTTAGGCAATAGAAGTATACCCCACACTGGGAAGGAAGACAGGGAGGAGCCGCACTCCCCCTCTTCTGTATGATTAAGGTCTATTCCAACACATATGAATTGAAATGGGAAAGTCATCATGAAAAATTTTTACATTATTATATGTTTCATTAAGACTCACATTACTGTTAAGCTATTAACTTGGTGTCACAGGCTTCCTATCATCCAGGATATTATGACTGAATTAATTTCATAATTGTTCATCAGTTTAGCAAAATGATATCTACTTATTTTTCCCTTAACCATAAATAAACACCATTCCCATATTTTTCTCCTGTTCATAATTGCATTCTTAGCAAGCTTTTTCCACTCCTTTTTTCTTTTTGTTGGCAAGTTTTCAAGGGCAGTCAAAAACAATGTTGAGAAAAATCACAACTGATCCACTCATGATGGCTAGGACGAGAACTGCTGCATTATAATTGCATGGGGAGACAAAGGCTGACAGCCTTTTTATGTTTCAGCAGCTATTTAAAGCTATTATCCTTGAAGGCAGTGGCAGCTGCTGACCCTAGAAGGCTGAATCTGGTTAGTGCTAAGCAAGAGAGCAAGAGGCTGAGTGGCTTTAAGAGCCAGCCGGGCCAGCAGCAGCAGAAGGGCTCAGTGCCCCAAGGGTTTGGCCCCTGACTGATGATTTTTTAAAACTGCCTGGGCTGAAATGCTGAGTCTAGCAAGGTTACTTGTTCTTGCAGCTCGTTTCAGGTAGCAAAGTACCCCATGACTGTACAGGTAATAACTCAGTTTAGGATCTGGACTTGAAGGGTACAGAGTGCCTCAATTCCACAGGACTTTACTGGGAGGTGATGACATTTGGCACTCTGTAGGGTCCAGCTCTAA
This sequence comes from Psittacus erithacus, assembly GCA_009867235.2. Lineage (NCBI taxonomy): Eukaryota > Metazoa > Chordata > Aves > Psittaciformes > Psittacidae > Psittacus > Psittacus erithacus. The sequence continues at coordinate 28,856 of WYDI02031801.1, read as the reverse complement.
GAGCAAATATAAATGAAAGACTTGTCAACTGGTTTCTCATTAAGCTATGCAGTGAAGATTGGCTAGCAGTATGATAGATTTAGCTTGGCTTGACAGATTAAAGTGATAAAGCCAGTTAAAAGTTATGATGTAATACTGAGTATTTATTGACCTGCAGTGTGCTGTAGCGGCAATTCAAGGCATCTGGCAAAATTCTGTGGTGGGTAGGGATTAATCTATAAGGGTGATTAATTTCACTTGCAATGTGGCTGAAGTAAGGCCAGTAAAGCCAAACTGATTCTTTTGCAAAGCTGTGAAGATATTCAGTTTTTAAACCTAAAAGTCTTAAGCTACAATATTCTGTCTTTAACAGGATCAGTCCCTTAAACTAAACCTACTGGAAAAAAACTTTACAGTTACAATCACTGAAACCTTTACAATTTGCTCTGAGTCTTTGTTATAGACTGCCCTTGGAGCTTTCTTTACCTGGTTTTAATTAAAAATATTTCTGAGCTTAGCAAAGTAATACCTGAAACTGAAAAGAGGTTTGTAATGACAACAGTACTGGAAATACTCACTTGTATTCAGAACATGGAAGTGATGTGGGTTATTGCTAGCTGGTACCCTTGATACTGTAACAATTTTGTTCGGCTCTGTATAGTTCTAGTAGTTGAGTTCAAGTACTATTGTTGTTAGTAATAGTATTAGAATTTCTAGACAAATGCATTTTTAGGTTTTAAATCAGGTATGGGTTTGAAGGCTTTACTGTCTTGTTCTTTGCCTTCCCCCTCTCTCTCTTGCTGCTATTGTGATCCCAATCATTTCAGGGGGAAAAAGATTATTGGGAGGTTAGACACTGGATCCAGGCCTCTCTGAGGCCTGGATCATCATCATCATCATCTTGCTAGTCCTGTGTAGAGAGGATTTTCATCATCTGCTAACCAGCACAGGACAATTTAGAAACCTGTTTTCAGTTCTTAATCCTGCAAAAGTCCCCTTTCAGTCATCTGTTTATAACACCCTTTACACAGCACTGCACCCTAAAGTTGATTTGCACATCGCTGGATAGGGATCTGGGTGGTCTGCCCAAGATTTCAAAAACATTTTGTGGGAAGGGGGGAAAAAAGGGAGGAAGATTTTGTTCCTCATCTTGTCTTCAAAAAAGCTTGTTCCTAAACTTAGCAGAGAAGAGGATGAGCTGAGCCTTGCATGGTATCTGAACACCTCACTCCTCCCTCATCAATTTTACCTAAGACCTTTATGTATTTGATCACCGAGTAAGTAAGCAGCCATTAAAAACATTTAGGTCTCCTTAAATTAAATATGTGCTATAAATGGTGATTACTTTTCTAAATATTCCTGCAGTTATTAGTATAGGAAAGGAATTGGAAATAGGTACTGCAAAACAATACTAGTAGATTGCATTTACTGAGTAAAAAGATTCTTTTCTTAATTGTTTGTGTTATAACATGAACAATTAACATAATGTAAACTCTGACATTTTTTAGCACAAACAAGAGTGAGTGTTCTCATACGCTCTTGCTCAGAAAATCTGTCAAATGCACAACTGTTAACAAGCAGTTTGAAAACAGTCAGTGTCTGCACTCACATGTTTTATTAATCATCATAAACAGAATTGAGATCAGATACTCTGCATGAAATATATCAACACTATTTGAAGATACAAACTTGATAGATTACATGTCCAGTTCTGATCTCACTCAATTTTTAATACAAATTATGGTCACGAAGACTTTTGTTGCAGTATGTTATAATACCACAGAGCTTACTTAGTTTATATCACCTGAAGTATTTGGTCTAGGAGAGACAATTCAAAAATATATGCTGATTCTGCTTCTACTACAAGGTCTACCGCAGGAGCCCCTTTGTGCCCAAGTTGCTGCGTCAGCCAGGCAATAGGGAGCAGGGGCTCAGTTCCCTCTCAGGAGGGCACTCATCATCTTCTCTCCTGGCAGGGAAGCACAGCCTAACCATCTGGCTACCAAAAAGCAAAAATGCTTTTGTTGCTTTCAGCTAAAGCTGTGTATACACCCTGCAGCACTCAAAGAACTAAAGACAAAGACAATGTCCACGAGGTGAATACAAGGCAACAGGGTAGAAGTTCAGGTTTTTATTAGAGGAAGAATAGCGTCGGGAATTCACCTGTAAACTTGATTGAGCATTATGTTAAACAGACTTCTGGTAAAATATTGAAATAATAACTTCAAGTAAGGCTGGAAAAGAAGTCACCTCTGTCCCAGGAGCCTGGTTTCAGTCAAAGGTTAAGGGCAGTGACCTCCACCACAGAAATTAAAGCCTCCTGCCCTGGCTATGGGAGCTACTGATGCAGCTCCAGAACGCACTTGGATTTAAGACAGCAGCATGTCCAGTACTGCGTAGTGGGTAACATGGGTGTGTGGAGTAATCTCTGATCCTATGGTGTACAGGCAGTATCAGTATTTGTTAAAGTCACGATTTATTGAGAATTGAGAGCATTTCTCACCTGGTGTGATCAGGGTCCTAGACAGCAAGGTATTTTCTTGTTCACCAAGCTCATCCATAGCTAAGAAGCAGAGAGAATTATTCAGCGGCTCCAGAAACAACAGCAACAACAAAAAAAACCCCTATGTGTAAGCCTTTGCAAGGCATCTCTAAGCAGCACACTGAGCTTGTAGCACAGCCCAGCCACATTTCAGAAGCAAAGAGATGCTTGTGCTCAGCTAAAGGGGAGCAATGTTGCAGCAGGCTGAGACTGGGACCCAGAAACTGCTGCGAATGCTCAATTCTGATAGCTGCATAAAACCACTGGGATCCTGCCCTACCTTGAGGGGAAAGGAGGCTGAAATGTAAGCAACAGCTGACATCCAGCTTCTGAAAGAGGAGGTATTAATGAAGCCTACAGTAAGCATGTTCTTCCCTGTTTCCCCAACCTTATCACATGGCTTTATGGAAGGAAAAGCATAACAGAGACAGTAATAAAATGACAAACTGTGAGGTCTAGTGGGTCCCCTTCCCTTCTCCTGCTCACTCAGGACTCCAAAGGGAGCTAGCTAAAGATGTACCATGGGCTCATAGCAGCCAGCTTGGGCTGGTGTGGTATCAGGAAGGAAAAGCTGCCTGCAAACCAGAGATTCAGCCCACTGGGGAGGGAGCAGAGCCTGGTGTCTACCTGGCCACACCATACCACCTCCAGAGCAGCTCCTGTTCCAGTATGTTTGGATTGTTATAAAGCAATTTTTATAATGTACCTGTGTTAATATCATAATTAGATATTAATAACGTACTGCATAAAGGATTACACACATATTTGCTCCTACACTGTTGTGTAAAGTCTCAATGACTCAGAGTAAAAATATATGTAAAAGTGAACCGTAACAGTTTTCCTGAGACTATAAGCTGAAAGTACAGACACAGAGTGACTCTGTGGGTTATACACTCAAATAGACATTAATTTCTTATGCAGATTAATGCAACACCTAATAGAAGCTGCTGTGTTTCCTTGATCTGACAAGACCATCACAAACCTTTCCATGAGTTTAGGTTGCCCAAATTGATTTTTAAGCTCCCCTTTGAGCAGCAAGTCTGAAACTTCGGCTGATTTTTCTTTAAATCTCTTGAACTGTACTTCTGATGTCTGATACCTCAAAGCAACTGAACTGATACTTCTGAAATTTTGCATTAATGCTTGTTTTTAAGCTTGTCAAGCATGAGAAGAAAGACTTATCACTTCAGTGAAGCAGATCTTATCCCTCAGCTGTAGCACTAGAGCATGATGAATTGGTGTCTAACAAAATTCCTTAATGCTATAGGCAGTGATATAATTAAATCTTAGTTTTGCTTTTCCTTTTCACTCTAAAAGTAAGAAATGTAGAAATACTTATAACTGTTATGTTATCCCACATCCCCAGTGGATTAATCCTTAGTGAGGTATTACTATATATAAAATTTCATATATTGAATTGTTCTGGGACAATCTAAATACCAAAGAAAAGTAAACTCTCCAGTTTTGAAGGAAATAATGCTTGAAGACATTAACTTTCCTTTTATTCATAGAATCATAGAATGGTTTGGATTGGAGAGGAACTTGAAAGATAATTTAGTCCAGACTCATACCACCTAGTCCAACTAGGCTATGCAGAAATTTCTTGTCTTTAATTTAAGGGTCTTTTTTTGTCACATTGAAGCATTTGGTATTGGCTACTGTTGGAAATGGGATATTGAACTAGATGATCATTTTTTTTGGCTGAGCCACTGTGGCAGTTTCTGTCTGCTCTGTTTTGAGATGGAAAAATAAAAAAAGATTTTGCATGTTGGGTGTGACTTGTATTCAATTCAGTGTGATGTATTTGTCCCTATAATAATTGACTTTTATTGTGTATAGTGTAATAAAAGTAATAACAAAAAAAATGGCTTGGGCACTTCTGAATGTGTAGATCTGTGTAGTTAAATGCAATGCTTGTCTCCAAAGAAAATAAACACTTCCAAGAGATTTGATTTTGAAGAATGTAAGAACAGTAATAAGCTACTAACCATGAAGTTTCCTTTCACTGTCTGCCTGGTTAAGGAATATTTGCTTGAAAAAATTGCCCAGTTGCATATAATTTCCAAAATTAAACCACAGGTAAAGTCAAATGAAAATATCACTGATTTGACCCAGAGCAAAATAAAATGGCTCAGTATCATATAATAAACTTAATTATAATGCTAGCTAAAAATATGCAATAAACAACTCCTACAAAATCCAAAGGCAGAATTCTTCATTTATTTATCAGCTACAAAAACCAAGGCATTAGCAAACCTAGTTCTAAATATTTCATTTGCATATTCAGTCTGTTATTGTGAGAAGGATCACTACACCTGTAGAGAGCAAACCAAGTAAAATAACGTTTAGCAACTGTATGCATTGCTGTAATTAGACATTCATAACTAGCAGTCAGGAAAGTCACAGAGTATTACAACAGTATTTTTTGGATCTGTTATTTAAAGTTTTTTTATAGGGATTCCTGTTAATTAAGGACAATATATCCATAAAGAGTTTAAGTGAAAGTTACAGTACTTCAGGACTAAAACCAGCTCCTCAGCTACTCATAAATACATTTCCAGCTCTGTCAGATAGAAAACCTGTCTTAACTGTCAGAAACACCACCACCTACAGTTTATTTTCTGTGCTGGTGTTTCAGCCACTGATGTAACTTCCTATGCATCTCTCTCTTTAATATCTATGTAGAGGCTTTGTCTGGCTGTGTGGAATTAGAAATAGGTTAAAGTCCACTGGAGCAGGTGTACTATTTCTGATTTGAAACAAAGTTTTCATTTCTGCAAGACCATTGTCTCTTCTGTTTGGATTTTACATATTTCATGGAAAACCCTTCAAGAGTACATTAAGCAACATGACAATCATTTGTCACTCATCCTACCTTGGAATTGTATGTTCAGTGTAGGTTTTTGTTCATTTAAAAAATAAAATAAAAAAAGTATGCCTACTGCTTGTGTTCACTGATTCTGTTGTCAGACAGTATTACATTTTTACTTCTGATATGACAGTTATGGAAGCCAGCACTAAAATTTCAAGATTTAGCCCTGAAGGTAAACCTCAACACATAGTAGAAATTAGAAGGGTTTTCCCTTCTTTTCAGCTTCAAAGGGCTTGAACATAGTTGTCTTCTTGCCCTTGGGAAGCCCTTGTAAGGAGCTGTAGGACTCAGAACTAGGGGTACTTCTCTTTCACAGTCACCTGGCAAATACGTGAAATCAGAGCACAGCCGCTGCATGTAGCTCAGGTTTTCCCTGTTTATTTTAAAAGTTTTTTCAGGAAGTCACCCAATGTAAGAAAGTTTTAAAGTGTCTGACTACCCTTACCTGTCCTAGTTTCAGCTAGGATAGGGTTCATTTTCTTCCTAGTAGCTGGTGCAGTGCTGTGGTTTGACTTCAGTCTGAGAACAATGCTGATAACACACCAATGTTTCAGTCGTTGCTCAGTAGCACTTACTCTGATCAAGGACTTTTCAGTCTGTCATGCTCTGCCAGTGAGGGGGGGCATGGGAAGCCAGGAGGAAGCAGAGGCAGGACACCTGACCCAAACTAGCCGAAGGGGTATTCCATGCCACAGCATGTCATGCCCAGTATATAAACTGGGGGGAGTTACCCAGGAGGGACTGATTGCTGCTCGGGTTGGGCTGGGTATTGGTGAGCAGGTGGTAAGCAGTTGTGTTGTTTATCTTTCTGTCTCTTGAGGGGTTTTATTCCTCTCTTTCTCTTTATTTCCTTTTATTATTGCTATTGCTACTATTACTTTTATTATATTTCACTTTATATCAATTATTAAACTATTGTTATCCAAACCCTTGGGGTTTTACCTTTTTTCTGATTCTTCTCCCCATTCAACCAGGTGGAATGGGAAGGAGAAGAGACAGGAGAGGAGAGAGGTGGCTACTTAGATGCCAGCTAGGGATAAAACATGACATAACTGTAGCATCTGAACTCCAAATATTTTATAACAGCCAGCCATTTTGGGTCCTGTTGGTCTTTGGTTCCCTCAAAGCCAGGGTTTCAGATTTTTCGCTCACATCTCCATTCAATTCAGCTTTTAAACTTCTAGACAGTACAAATCTGTGAATGGTAGTCAATCCCTTACAGATACTCAAGGATGAAACTCCTGAAGATGTATTACTGTCTAATTTAAAGAAAACTGCCAAAGTTCCCTATTTGAAAGACTGTACTAACCAATTAGAGGACATCCAGTTTTATCCTGTTTCTAACAACATTAGAAAGGAAAAACATTTCCCTTACCGTCCTCCACCTGTTACTCCCTACAGCTTAAGTCTTCTCCCAAGGTAAAGAGACTTGATAAAAGTTTGCTTTAAAAGACAGGAAAATAAACCTAGAAATAAATTCTAGATTCTTGAATGTTCCTGAATCAGTTTACATTTTATAGAGAGTCTCCTGCTAATATGGAAAAATCTGAACTAATAATACTTTGACAGAATTTTAAATTGTCTGTTTACATGTGGTAAGATCTGTTGACCAGGCACAGAAGTTATATTTATACTGTCAACAGGAATCTGTGGATTTTTGTCAAAACACAAAGGAAGAAAAGATTTCTAAAGAAATCCTTTAACATATTGGGTGCTTTAATTTTCTTGGCTTTCTTTCCCTCCCACCATATCACTGTTCCATCACCTGCTCTGATGTTAACCAGAATGACTGGGTCATCCTCTTTTATAAGCTTGCGGGATTAATTCTTTTTCAAGGTCATCTGTGAATTGACTTTAGTAACCAAATATAAATTGGATATTTTAATATTCTGCCCTTTCCCTGAGCTTTAATCTGGAAGTAATGAGAGACAAAAAGAAACCCAAGGGAGTTTGCATTTTGGGAAGCAAGATGATGAATGCCATTATCCAATATCTTTATACCTGCCTTGGATGCCCTTATCTTTCCTATTGAGTTCAAAGGGAGTGGAAAGAAATTCAACATCTTCCAGAAACAGTGCTTTAGTATTTTAAGTAATATAACTGCATATTGTCTCTGGATAAATTTGTTGATATTGGTATTTGAGACACTTAAGCTTGACATTCAGAGTTCTGTGCTATTATGAATGCATCTTTATTAAGGCAAGTTCTCTCTGTCTCTCTCTCTTTGATGTTGCCTGTTGAAATGTATCATTAAAAAGCAATATTTTCCTTCTCTGTATTTTTAAAGATTCTGAAACAGTTTAGGAAACTGGTTTTGGGCCATCACCCAGCAATAAGCTATTTTAATTGTGTAATCAACAGTTGCACTGATTGTTTTAAAAACCCTATTAGATAACTGCAGAACTTTGGATTCAAAGGGCAAGATTGCAAGTTGACCAGTTGAGTAAGTATTGCAGATATGAAGCAAATACTTGAAGCAGACAGACACACGGCCATTGAAAAGCATCTACAATCACAATTTCTTCAGACATTACAAGAAAGAGATATCAATTAAATGAAATGTGTTCTTGGTTTTGTTTCTGTACCACAAGAAAGGTACAGGGTAAGTACCTTTTTTAGGTACTTACCTAAAGGTAAATTTAGGTAAGTTCAGAAGCAAAATAAGGATCACAGGGTCCTTTCTTGCCTATTTAAAGATTTTATTCCAAAATATCAATGAGTTTGTGAGTGATTCACAGTCTTTTTCAAGAACATGAAGAAAGGTAGACAGCAATTCTGTTGCTTTAAATTAAAAATGAAATTACAAATAGAATGAGAAATGGAGAACAGGGTTGTGATAAAATTTGTTCCTCAAAGAGAATACTAATATTTGTCCATGAGGATTCTGCTAAGGATTTCAGACTGTGCTATGGAAAGAGGAGATAACCCAAAACATTCATGATGCTATCAGTACAGCCAATTTACAAAGCCAACAGAAAACCTGGAAGTAAAATATGCCCCATTTGCCTCAGTATTTTGGGGAACGAGCGAGTGTTGTTCAGATCAGGACAGGTTTGTATAATGGTTTTGATGTGGAACTATGTATGGTTTGCTGAGCTTTTGTTCTAAGCCGCAAACAGGAGGTGAGAGCTGCTTAGTGTTTTAATTTTGTATTCACAAAAGCTGCAAACAAAAAACAAAATAAAAAGCTTATAGGATGAACCTTTGTTTGTGCTCTGTTTATGAGTTTCGATTTCACTACCATTCAGTCCTTCGAAGGGCTGATCCATATAAAATCAAGATAATAAATTCAACTCTTGCTTGTCTCCTTTCTTTATACTTTCTTTTTTGAAGGTATGTGCCAAGCAGATAGTGCTGGAAAATTAACTGCTTCTTTTTTCTGCAGAATTTATAACATCACAGGTAACTACAGTGCATACTGCTCCACATCATCAAGGCTTTAGCCATTATCAAGTAGATGACTGCAGGAATAAGAATTAGGCTTGACTCCTTGCCTAGAAATGGGTGTGACATTCTGAGGCTAGTCAAAATATTCAATTTAAGAATTACAGCATTAAGGCAATGAAGCAGAGAAGAATCATAGGCTATAATCAATACTTTGTACTCGTCTCTCTCGAGACTGTATACAGATTTTTGTCTTTAAATGCTTACAATCTGCATATGTTTATAATCTGAAGGTAATAGGAGAGTTCCCTGTTACTTCATAGAACCATATCAAACTTTTTTATCTTAAGAACAGAAATCAGGCTTAGTGTCAGGCATGCTGGAATGCTAAAGCCCCAGTAATTTCAGTAATCTACTTCTCTGTCACTGGATAACAGCCACTTTTCACTTCTGCTGTGGGTAGCAACAAATAATGTCAAACTAGAAGAGGTATTCTTTTTAAATGCATTCTTCTAAAATAGAAATGTTTTCTCTTTCTGAAGAAAAAGAATTTTGACATTTCCATTTCAATGTCTTTTCCAGAAACCATTAATTTACACTTTCTAACATGTTTTGCCATTCTAGCCTTTCTGAGTCTAGAGGCAAAATTCCCACTATAAATGGGAGTAAAGATTTTCTTTTCCACATATACAGTTTTTCTTATGTGTAGACACTTGGGTAGGCCTCTAGTTCAATTTTCAAATATTGTTTTGCCACTATCTCTGTTCACTCAGCCCCTTACCTTGTTTTTCAGGTACAGAGGGCTGCTGGTTTAAGTGTTAAAATTTACATGCAGGGAGACCCTGTGCATTCAGGTAGAGGGTCTATTGCTTATGTGCATTAGGGATAATCTATAAACCCCATCATGGAGAACAAGTTGGGGTCAAATAGGTCACCTTGGAAAATATGGCACTATAAAGAGAGTAAGAATGGTACACAGCTCTAAGGTATTTGTCTTTCTCCACTCAGGCTTCGAAATGAAGCTATTCCACTGACGTCTGCTCGCTCTTCGAATTCCCTTTCTGTCAGCACTGGAACAATTGAGTTTTACTCCTGCAGAGGTTAATTCTGTGCTTGTGTGCCTGACTATTTGAGGGTGTATTACACATTGCATGTAGCAGCTTGGCATAGCCATGGGACAGCACTTCCACCTTCTGAGCAGGCAGCCATACCTAACAGAAGAGCCACAGATGTAAGCAGTTTGTGCCAGATGCAGCTATAGCCGTGATCAGGTTTACTAGTGACCACTGCAATGGATAAGACAGGCAGGAGCTAGAAAATTTGAGTGTGACAGGGGTGTGACAAGCAGGAACCCCTTGGTTTGTCCTGGGCCCCTGGGGTTATTGGCCCTGAGCAATGGGCAAAGAGGAGTATGTGCATGGAAAGTGGCACTTTCTTGGGCCAATACAAGTTCAGGCTTCCAGTATGTCCGTCTGCAAATGCCTTAACTAGCAAACATAAGGACCAGGACAGGGGAGGCTGAGACATGTCACCTGTCTCCTAGATGCCCTTGTGCTCTTCCAAACCCTGCAACCCACTTCTGTCAGCCCTCTTCACATCTTCTGGCCAGGACTCTCGAGCACAAGGATAGATCCAGAATGGCAAGTTGCTTCTCTTGAGGATTTTCCTCCTGAGCAGGAGGTGCACTATCACTCTCAGCCCCATAAAGGATAATTTCCAGTACTCTCCACACCTCTCTGTTTTCTCTCTTCCTTTACCTATAATAGAAATGACAGAATTCAAAACAAAGACTTGACAGGGAAGGCGTGTTGTTAGTCTGCTTGAGGTTTTTGTACAAGAGGCCTGTCAGTGATGCAGCTCTGTTTCCCGGGACAATGTAATTCAGGGGCCTGTCCGGAACAAATTTTGCTCTGCAAAATAACTTTTTCTTACTTTCGAACACGGTGAAGAAGCTACAAAACTGTAGAAACTTACACCATGAACTGAGTCCAAGAATATCAAAAGTAGAGAGAGGACTTGCAAACTCATTAATTTTCCTGTCCTGTTACCAGTCTTGTGTAAATTAGGGTTACAACTTCCACATTGGTATTCAGGAGGTCATTTGTCACACACAGAGAAATAAATTAGAGGGATCACTAATGGTGACAAGCATACAAGGCTACTTAAAAGTAGAAGCATTTCAGTCCCTTCTGGAATGAGAAAACCAAGGTTTCATGCCCCCCTGGTCCAGTTGCCATAAATCCACCATATCAGCAACTAATGTATTCAAGCACACCTCTGAATTGGATATATCCATGCAATTAATATGTGTTTAAACTTAAAGCCTAAAGTTAAAGGTTTATATAGAGCTTCGTTTTCAAGGAAGGATGTGTCATGTAACATTTGCTTGACCTAGAAAGAAAGTAATTTAAATTACCATAAGATTTCTTAATCCTGTTAAACTTTCTTGAGATAAATTGAAAATCCAGTGGCTCTTACAGACTTCTCTTGTGCTTATGGGCTACTCCCCTCACCTTGGGAAAGAAAAAAAAAGAAAAGGAACCCTCCCTGTGTGTACTGCATGATCAATTATAATGAAACTGGTAAGCTAATCTTTACAGTGTCAGGACAGCATAAATTCTCTTTGTAGTGACTAATATGGCCAGTCTGGCAGGGGGATCCAGAGTCAGAAGCTTTATCTCATCTATCTGTCTCCCTTGCCTGTCTCCCACCAGAGAAGTCTGCTAAATCAAAACCACCAACCAAGCTCCCTTGCTCTTTCCCCTGGAAATGTTATCCATTGTGAATAGTGGCTTGAAGTCACAATTAGTTCAGCATCTTTATTAAAACATAAAGTTGAGATTTTAGCTAAGATTAAGTAAATTCATCCCCCTAAGTTTTATTACACTGAAATAGAAAATCTTTGGGAATTACTGAAAGAAGTAATTTTTTCCTTCTTTTTTTAATATTTAAAGGCTAAAGAATAAAAATCCCCTTTTCATAGACTGGAGCAAAGCACAGGTAAGACTAAAACCAATACGTTTAAAAATTGATGATTCTCACTGGCTTTACAGCAGCAAACATTGCCATCCTGATCCTGATGTGGCAGGAGACTAATTGAGAACATTTCAGCAAAAGCACTGCTTCTCTAAGTATTTCTGCAAAAGCCCTTTCCTTCGTAATGCAATCTGAATATTGTAGACAGTCCTCAGTTTAGTATTGACTTCAAAGAAACAGTCTCTGTCAAATGCACTATGTTCCTAGCTCATTTGAAGATGGAGAAGGCCTTCCTGTCAGGGAAGAAGAAAGGAAAAGAAAGAGGTTTGTTTAGTCCAAATCCCCACTGGTTGACTTCCAATACATCAGAAAACTGGTCTGTTGTCAGTCTCTCTAAATAAGAAAAAGGAAAAAAATAAGACAGCTCAGTGATTAATATGCTCACTTGATTATCAGAGATAGATAGATGCATGTTCAAATCCTTCTCCTGTCAGGCTGTGGAGCAAGGATGTGAAGCAAAACCTCATGTTTCAGGAGAACAGCAGGTGATCTCAGATAAGTTTCTATATTAGTCTCTTCTGACAATTTTTTTTCAGTGGATATAAATTACAGAAATAATGTCTGCAGCAGAAGCAGTTCTGCTTAGTCATGAAAAAAATCCCTTAACCTTCAGGCTGCAGGATTTCCCTTATCTGTCCTTTTGCTATCTGACTGCAGTTAGTGCAAGATTTTATGCAGTAGATGTGTTTAGCTGATTTGATTCATCTGAGATCAAAGACTAAGAATAATACAGAAGGGACAATTCTTGTCAAGTGTAAAGTCAAGCTGTACACACATGTCTAATGGGTAAAATATAACATGCAGGAAAGAAAACGGGTGTGGAGGGGAGCTGCCTCCAGAGGGTTACATAATGGAGAGGCTTTGAAGATCCATTCTTTAATTGGAAATGATAGCATGATGCCTGAAATCCTTTGTGGATCCAGTTGGGTGCTTTAAGGGTAAAATATGAAGGACAGTAAGAATATACATAGGATGGACATTTGTGTAGAGCAAATCTTTAGACCTTCCCTCCACCCCTCCACATGTGGACACAGCTGTAGTCCCATGTACTTGTCACCTTACCCTTATGCAGTCTCCCTGTACCCAACTTCTCCTCCCAAGAGAAGGCTCTTTGGCATGCCCAGACTGCCCTGAAGGAATGGACATGAGCAGAACATGCTCTGCCAAATATGCATATCTTATTTATAGCTGACACAGAGTAGCTATTGTTCTTGCGTTGTTTATGCTTTATTCCCTGTGGCATCTGCTAATATATTCTTGGTCTGATTCTTATCTTTTACTGACACACATCAGAAACATTTCTAGACCTCTGGGTGGAGAAGGGTTTGACATTTCTCTTCTATTTCAGATCAATATCACATCAGAAGGGATGGGTCAAACATTTGCATCTCTCATGCCTTTATTATTTATTAGCCTTCAATTGTCTCTCACCTCTTATTGACCTTTCTATTCAACTAATATGAAACCAAAGCCCTTTGAACCCAAGTGCCAAGAGGTGCAGCTGTATTTCTGGCTTCTGACCTGAGTAAGGGACAGCTAAAGAACAGTCTGTAACACATGCTGCCAGTGCATATCTTACCCAGGAAAATGCTACTGAATATGACCAAACCTCCCAGGGGACTTGGCCTCTCTGTAGAGCTCATCAGTACCTAAAACAATTCCTGCAGATTCTAACCTCTCCCTTACCTAATACTGTCTCTGATAAGCACTGAGGAACAAATTACTGTGGTTGTGGTTTTGTACCACATAGAAGTAGACAAAGTGTATGGTGGTTGAAATCTGAAACCAGGGGAGCAGCAGTGACAGTCCCTCCCTCCATGGACAATCTCTGCACACCGACAATCTTCAAGGGCAGCCTCTGGGTGGCATCACTCTCAATGACGCCAGGAAGAGAGGCCACTTTTTGTTCTCACATCCTATTCATGGCTTATTTTAAATATGATTATATGGATATTAATTGGTTTTGTATTTACCTAACAATAGTTACGGCTTTATCACATGGATAGATTGCATATCTTTCTCAAGTCTTCCAAGAACATTAGGGGACCAATAAACACAAATGTTCAGATATGGGCAGAATGGGCATATGCATACTCATTGCATATGGGTACACAATTCACATGGGTGCACTTTTCTTTTTACCTACACACACCCACACTAGAACAGATCAGCTATAGGCTCAGATGTGCAGCTGTAATAGACACATGTTGTTTACATGCTGTCTAGAGCCCTGAGATGCATGGCAGTACATGGACTATATCTTTGCTGATATTACATAATACAATCTACTGGAAATAAGACAAGAAAACCAGGGCCTGACACACAACCATAATACAAAAATTAAAAATAGTAATCATAATTAAAAAACCCTGTTTGTGAATGAAAGTGTAGATCAATTCTACTTTGTGGGTTATGCTAATGCATGGAGTATGTGATTGCATGTACTGGCATGAGTTTGGTAAGCAGAAGCTTGTTTTACTCTCCACGGGAACAGCTGGTCTTTGATGCCTTTAGCATTGACGGACCTTAATTTTTAAGACTTTGAAAAACAATATTCTTGTGTGTCATAACAGAGATGTTTATTTCATTTAAATTGTGCGAAGCTTTCAGAGCTGCTAGGATTTTAACCTTAGTATGAAAGAAATGCAGGTGAGGCACATCCACTATTTAGATCATTAATTGTTTCTGGAAAATAAAGTTAAAATATTATTTTAATTTTTCTGTTTTAATTAGACACAGACTAACACCCCAGTTATGAATATCCCATGTCCTGGAGTGTGGAAAGTCCACAGGCAGACACTAAATTTTTTTCTTGAACCTATCTTCATTTAAAATGGACTTATTCCAGAGCATAAAGGTAACTTCCTTGTAGTCTTTATTCATATAAAGTTTCAGGAACCTAAGCACAATTTTATGTATATAGAGCCATTTAGGGTAAGTACCGCTGAATACACATTTAATATGCAAGAGCAAAGAACAACACTGTTGGCCTTTTTACCATAACAAAGAGGAGAGGAACCATGCGCCATACAGCAAGATCCACTGAAATCTTCTCCCCCTTCTGCAGTATACAAATAATCGAAAGTCTCTGCTTGTACCTCTTGCAAGCAAACAACTGAGGAACATTGAAAACATCAATTTTCTTGAGAAGGAAATGCTTCAAGAAAGGGCATTATTTGAAAAGGGAAAGGGGGAAAATGCATCAGTAAAGTGAACCTTTTCAGTGGGCCAGTCTCACAAAAAGAATGGCAATAAATATGTCTATAAAAGGTATGCTTACCTCTCATAACCTCCAGGGCAACAATTATTTCACTAAGCTCAGAATATTCTTCCTTCCTTCTATTTTTTTTCATTTTGAATTAACTGCTTGTGCAGACAAGCATCTGCTGCCTTTCCATCTCACAGCTGCTCTCCTGCATTTATTCTTACTAGTCTGTATCCCCTGCCCATTTTCAAGCAAATACTTCAAGACTCTGAAATGGTCAGGCAGGGCAAGAGGCCAAGAAGTGAAATCACCTCTTTACCACTAGATTTCCTTCTATTTTACTTTATTTCCCTAGGAAAGTTTGCCTCATCCAAAAAAGTCTGAGAGTACCAGAAGTTTGTTGAATAATTGCAATTCTATAGGAAGTTACTGAAATTTGGGATTTTCTGACTTTAAATGAAAATTCATTAATTTTCCCAAATGTTTTTATTTAGGTCAAAACCTGATAAAAGATTAGAAAACTTGGGTAGGATACATGTAAATCTGAATTAACCTGCTATTCTCATCTGCTTGTTTTATTTCTAGGATGGTAGGACATCAACACTGTGCTCAACATTTTCCCAGGCCTCTGAAATCTATGGTTTACAGAGGCTACTGATGGCATCCTTACAGACCAGAAGGGAAATGGCATAAAAAGGTGGCAAACTCATTCTGACCATAATGCTTTTTAAGGATGGCCTTTGAGCCACAAAGTAGCTTTGAGGCTGTGGACATTCCTCAGTACGCAGTGGGTCTGCCACAGCTGCTTAAAAGAATGTCATCTTTCTGTGGAAACTGCCTTTTATTTTAGCTGTCATTGTCCTTTGCTCCATGCTGACAGACCTGCACTACCTGACATGGGGCTGCTGTGGGGGCTGCCCAGCTGTACAAACATGCTGCTATCAGCAGCACCACCTCACACCTCAGAGCCTGTGCTGCACTGGGCAATGGCAGCAGGGATGCGGCCCCTCAGCTTCCTCTGGTATGTCAGCGCTGGTGAATGATCTTACTTCTGTCTTTTCTTCTGATTTCTTCCCTATTCTCTTCTTTTGTATCTTCTCCCTCTTTTCCTGCCTACTAATTTGATTCCATCCTGCAGCTCTCCATTCCCTCAACTTAACTCTGTGTTGCATGCTCAGCCTATTGTATTGTGTTCTACTTCTCTCCTCTCCTGTCTTGTCCTATCCCATCCCATCCCATAGATATACATACAAACACCTAAATGCAGTTGCATACAAACACAAGTGAAAGCTTAGATTCTGCACCATACAGATAGTTCATATGGACCAATAAAATATATCAAACCAGTCAAAGCTCTCACCACTGCTGGGTGTTATCATTCAAGGTACAGAGAAAAGTGAAGATGATGCAGTGGAAGTTCATCATACCATGACACATTTTAGTGCCATTGCTATTATTGACATTGTTAACTGCAAACTATACCATATGGCCACACCCTACCTCCAGTTCTGGGGAACCCCTGAACATGAAGCTCAAATGGGGCAAGCAGACAGTGCTACATAATACAGGATATGTGAAGAATTTGGAGGCTGGGACAAAATGAATAGGAATTATCCAGTCAACAAAAGGAAGGAGAGTGGGCTAGAGTGAGAATAAAAAAAAGTATTTATAGACTACAGTATTTTTGGAAAATATTTTAAATGTTTAATTTGAGAGTTCTGGAGTTCATTTCCCCCAGCTAATTACAGGATTGGAATCTTTCTTAATAACTTATTAAAGAGAATGGAAGTGTTAACAGAATATATTATTTTATTGCATAATTAGTAATGAAAACATGAACAGCTAAACTGAACAGGCTTTAAGGGGAACATGTGTATGGTAATGCTACAGCCACATCTTTTTATTTGCTTCGTTTTGCCAATGCAGTCCATCTATTGAATGTCCCTTCAGCAGGTCAGGATTAGTTTTATTTCGTGTCCATATCATAAACGTAACAGATGTACCACTGTGTTCACAACAATGAATCACAAATATCATTCCTTGTTTTTAAAGAAAGTCCCATAGCTAAGTGATAATGTCACTGGAAATTGTTATTACAGTGGACAGGAACTTGCTTGGCCCCTGCTGGGTTATCTTTTCCATACTGTGGAAGTGAACCTTGTAGTCCTTCTGAGAAACAAATAATTAAATTCTTACGATCATGCAAGTTGTTACAACAAGATGAAAATTATTTTTTTCACTTCCTATCCTTTTCCCTGGAAAATTGCATTTTTACTCCCTGTTGCAAGTTGGTTGACTGAATGCAGGGAAATTCATGAGGAATCTTAGCACACTTGAAATAAGACAGTTCTCACTGACTTCAAGAGAGTCTGATTTTTAACCCAGGTATTTTCTTAAAGAAGAATATAACCCCTTAGTGAGAAAATACTTTGCTTAAGCACAAATTACATGTGAAATGTGTGGCTGTCTTATTTGATAACCACTTCTTAAATATAGATGTCAATTTTGTGAAGCACTGAGTGAGGAAAGGAGGATTCAACCCACAGTTTTTGTGGCACGCTGCCAAATAACAGTGATTCTCGCTTTTTTAAATACCTCTTTCCATTGGGTTATTTAAACTACTACCTGTGTCTTAATAAAGCACTGAAAGATGTGGAATGTTTTGACTTTACTCACAATAAACTCAGCAGAAGGGTGTCTGGATCTAATAGAGACATAGGCTGGAACGAGGGGGTGGAAGAGGGCTCATAGAACCAATACAGCCCCTCCACTGCCAACCTGTGTGGACTCCACAAGGTTGCCACAAGCTAAAAGGCTTGTGGCTCTGCCACGCAGAGAGGCAGTTCTGCCAGACTATCTTCTCCTTCCTTTTTTCTCCCACTCCAAAGTTTCCAACCCCAAAGAAATCTGTATCATCAACGGACCACAATACGTTTCTTCACCTGCACAGGAGAGGTGATGAAAGGAGGTGCACTTCAGCAGCCTTCCTTTAGACTAGGAACAAAGAGATGCTACAGCTGCTTCTGCCGTTAGGCACTGCTTCCAGGTGTTGTGGTAGAATGGGTAGACAGATTCATTTCTGGACATTTTCCTATATCCCTTTGGGGATTAGATGTGTCACGGACACTTTAGTGACCTTAGTCTTACCCTATGCATCACAGTGTTATGTGATCATTTCACTTGTCCCCTTCGCAGCCAGGCAGATCTCTTTTACTGCATCACAGATCTATCTCTGTGAAGCACAATACAGCTCTTAGCAAGAACAGGATACTGTATCTCTCTACAAGACTACTTCTAATGAAAATATATCCCCTTAAGACCTAGCGGTTGCAAAGTATTTGCTTGCATATGGCTGACATATTTCCTGGTTAGTCACAAAAAGAGTAGTTTTAATTTATCTTATAAAGAATACAAAAAAGAATCCACCCTAAAAGAGAAAAGTAGCTTTATTAATTCAGCCCTTCTCACATTATTCCTTAGTCAAAATGTACATATTGTTATAAAAGAGATTTAGTTACATAATGAAACAAAAAAAAACTAATGGCTCTTAGTGAAATTACAGTTAAAGCTATCCACTGCTTTTTCAAAGGCTCAGATCTTACAGGCAGAAGTCTACAGCTGAATAAGGCTTTTACTACTGACTCAAACAACTACATTAGAACTTACACATCAATCAGTCATATAACATTCACATTCATGTAATAAAGCGCTTTTTGTATGTGTCGTGGTTTAAGCCCAGCTGACAATCCAGATACCATGCAGGCGTTCACTCATTCCCCCCCTTCCTCCAAGCCGCTCCCAGAGGGATGGGGAGGAGAATTGAAAGAATGTAACTCCCACAGGCTGACATAAGAGCAATCCAGTAACTAAGGTGTAACACAAACCACTGCTGCTACCACCAATAATAATAACGATAAGAGAAATAACAAGAGAAGAGAATACAACCGCTCACCACCCACCGACTGATATCCAGCCTGACCCGAGCAGTGATCTCGCCCTTCTGGGTAGCTGCCCTCAGTTTATATACTGGGCATGATGTGCTGTGGCATGGAATACCTCTTTGGTTAGCCTGGGTCAGGTGTCCTGTCTCTGCTTCCTCCCAGCTTCCCCTCCTCCCTGGCAGAGCATGAGGCTCAGAAAGTCCTT
>WYDI02031799.1:0-15389 GCA_009867235.2 Psittacus erithacus | reverse complement strand
TGCCCATGGCAGGGGGTTGGAACTGGATGATCTTAAGGTCCTTTCCAACCCAAACCATTCTATGATTCTATGATTGTGCCTGATAAGCATCCATTTCTTGCTACATACTAGATGTAGATGCTTAAAGCTTAGTGAGACGACAACAACTTCAAGGCACCCAGCTATGGTGAGCTGCTGTTGTTACAGTCCAATTGGGGCCATGCTCTACTTGGGGCTTCCTGCCAAAAGCAAAAGTTCATTTTTATAACTATTTACAAGATGCTGCTGTGGATGTTGATGACCTTGCAAAGTTCCTGGTTACCAGTTGTAAATAGTAATTGAATCATAAATGGATTGTGCTTTATTGCATTTTAATACATTCAGCGATTTTTAATATGCAATTCAAGTTGTTGCAAGCAAGGAAGTCGTAGATAAAATACCACATTAATCAATTCCAATTGGACAAAGGGAAAAATGCCTCCCACATGCTGTGATGGCCAATCCCTGAGATTTATGATATACCAAAATTTGGCCTAGGTTTAAAAGCAGTTTTAAATATTATTTGATCTAGGAAGATTAAATAAATAACAGTAAAACTGTGTAACTCTTACTATGATTTGTTGAGAAGAATGAGAATAAATTTTTTGAGTTAACAGTAAACTATTTCAGGCTTCTGCAGGCTCTATTTCTAAGACAGAAATCTGGAGCTTGTATTTAATTCCTACTTATTAGTGTCCATGGTTGTTGGCAACATAGGCTAGAAAACAGATCACCACAGGCAAAGAATGTTAGAATCATAGAATAATTCGGGTTGGAAAGGACCTTAAGATCTTCCAGTTCCAATCCCCCGCCATAGGCAGGGACACCTCCCGCTAAACCATGGCACCCAAGGCTCTGTCCAACCTGGCCTTGAACACCGCCAGGGATGGAGCATTCACAACTTCCCTGGGCAACCCATTCCAGTGCCTCAGCACCCCCACAGTAAAGAACTTCTTCCTTAGATCTAACCTGAACTTCCCTGCTTAAGCTTGAACCCATTATCCCTTGTCCTATCACTACAGTCCCTAATGAATGGTCCCTCCCTAGGGACTTCATCTCCACCCAAGTTTCCTAAAGAGAATCTGGAATAGATTGCTGCTTTAGCATGGATAAATACGACTTTCAACAATTCAGGAATAAAGATAACTTTTAACAATTTAGGAATAAATACAACTTAGAAATTTAGGAATATATGCTAAGGGTCTACAGCCTTGGGATCAATTCGAAGATACTAACATAGAGAATATTAAGGCTCACACTACAGAAGATGGATTATCTAAGCAGAAGAAGTATCTAATTATCTAACACATAAGAAAACCTGATTATCAGCTAGAATTTTACTACTGCCATCAACTAGGTGATAGGCTGGGGGGAAATAATTGACCCCTTATTCAATTCTTCCAGGGAGGCTGTATCATTGCTCTGATCTTACACTTCGCCAAAGTCTTGTTTACGGCATCCCTTAGGAAACTTGGAAATACAAAACTCATTGGGTAGATTTATGGGGTGCAGCAGATACTGTGGATGATGCAAGAGGAAAGATGAGATTTGTGTCAAATGTATTAACTATAAGAGACAAGTTTACAATTTCAGCACAGAAAACAAGTTACCTATTTAATGACTCCTAACACTAATAAATTATGGTGAGATAGAATGTCATATAAACAAATAGAGGAGAACAATGTTGTAATTGACAGCAGGTTTATAGAATAATAAATCTAGAAAAAGGGATCATTTAAAATCCCAAATTAAATATTAACAAATAATACATCAGTATTGATTCAATATGTGCAGCTTCATTAAGTTATTTCACCAGAACAGGGTGGGATGTGTGGTCTGTTTCTCTAAGTGTACCATTGGTTTTTATTGTCCCCCTAGTTATTTTTGGTGATGTTTTGGTCCACATGGCGATTTTATTATATACTTGGCAACTCTTGAGTTAGTGGCTACACAAAAAGCAGGGTTCTGAGCATGTCCATTGCCTCTTGCATCATGTCACATTGACAAACGTGTGCCACTCCCCACATTCAACATCTCATTCTTAGCAGAGGCTTCTACTGATCCACAACCATGGTGTTTTAAATGGGAAATGTGGTTAAATCACTCGGAATATTCCAGCAAAAATGAGGTTAAAGGGAAAAAATAAAGCAGCAATGGTGAGGTTGGCATAGGCTCCTTAATTGCTTAAAACATTACTATGGTTGGGTTTAGTGCCCTACACTACATAGTTTTGCTTTAAGTGCAACAGATGTGAGGTTTAGGTGTTAAATTTCACATTTGTTATTTAAGGAACTAAAACTATTCATGTAAGAACTCCTGTTCCATAACAGAAAGTAATAATGATAATAAACAAGTAAAATCAATACAGACTTCTCATCTATAGTTAGTATGATGCAATCAGGACTTGAGTTTTGATTTAACTGATACAGGAGGTTTAAGTTTTAAGTGTTTGAATCTCCCTGCAAAAAGAGTCTGATGAAAACTGGGCAATAACAGCACTGAATTTATGACCTGCTGATCCTATTGAAACACTTTAATTCTGCAGAAAAGTAGGCAGAGAAAGTATAGATTTATGACACCTCTTTGGCACAAATAAGTTGCAGGTGTGTTAATATGTAGAAAATGCCATATTACCCAGAAAGACTGTAATAAACATATTTGTTTGCTCAAGAAGCAAATAAAAGCAGGGTATTTCTATAAATCTCAAGCAGTTGTGTAGGCTTTTCAGTTAATAGCAGAGGGCAAGGGTAAGTTACAGCATTAATATAAACCTGGTAAAACTTTGATAACTTGCAAGTGGGAGTAAGATGCTTTGCATTGTCAATGAGAGTTATGCCCTTATGTATTAATCAATCTGGTGAAGAGCAGCTTAGAAACTGAAATGGGAAGTAGAGAAGGTAATGTATAAAATCCTTACCTAAGGGGCTGGTTCTACAGAGCTTTTCCCAGAATGGGATTCCTTGCCATGACTTTTGCCAAGATGAGTCAAGAGAAGCAACCATTGTCATCCTACAAAATGATATCTTGGCTGCTGTCTAACTAAACTGGAGGCTTTCATAAAAACTCAGGTTTGTTTGGTTATGCACCAGTTACTGGGCCCTGACCAATCTCAGTCTAATCTGGCAGTCGACAAACATGATGTGAAGGGTTGGCTCAAGGTGTTTCAGCACAGAAGATACTGTGAATCTTGGTCCCATGAGGGTGAGCAACTGGGGTCTTGCTCCTCTTACCTTCAGAGGGGAAAGGCAGTGGCTGAAAGAGGGAGACAGAGCTGAGATACAACTGAGTGCTTAAGAGATGGGGGATTTTGATGTAGTTCAAGTGTGGCTGCTGCTGCAATGGTTCTGGATGGAGAAGGTGGTATCTCATGCTACCAGGAGCAAACGGTGACCACTAGCCCACAAATCCCTTTTCCTCCCCTGGCAGCTTGCTGCCTTAGGTAACTGACTTCTTGCTAGTGCCTATAGCCCATAGAATGTGCGTAAACTCAGCAGCTGTCACTTGATTATCTTTCTCTGAACAGATGACATTTAGCATCTTAAAATCACACAACAAATTCTTGCAATAAACAGCTGAAACAAAACAATAAGCCACAAGAACATACGATTTAAGACAATTATTAAATTGAAATCCCATTACCTGTGTATGTGATGGTGGGAGGCCTTTTCTGCCATAGATGCCAACCAGAGCAGCCTTTCCTAAAGACACATTGAATTTCAGATGCACTGGGTGGTCGATGAACACCTGAGATCTCCAAAAGATACCAGGAGGGATCTTCTGTGTGGCTCTTCTGCCAACATCAATTTCTCCAGAGTCTATAAAACTGTCGTCTGGAAAGAAACTACTGGGTTTTCCTGCCAAAACACAGGAAGAAAAACCTTGGATTAGCCTGAGATCCTAAAAGTAATCCAATCAGACTGGTATCTCTGACACTGATCTTCTAAAACAGTGTCCCGAGGTCTTCAGAGTACTTTGTCTAGCCAATCCATATGATTATGGGAGGAAAACTGGCAGGGTTATTCCTGGCTTCAGGAACTGTTTGGTTTGAAAACATGGACATGGGAAGAGCAACCTGGAGAAAAATGGCTTTTTGTTTCAATGGCAGCATCAGAGAGTGTGTAATTACATTGTGAAGAGAAGATAAATCATCTGACATTGACTCCTAAATGAATATAAGTTCATGGATGGAGAAGTCATCGTTAAATTAGCAAAGAGAAGCATAGTAAGTGTAAGGCAGACACATCACAGAATGGAATGGAAGTGTGGAAAACAGCAGCATGAACGTTGCTAAGTGGGGAAAGGAAAATGTTTCTCTGTTAAAATGAATTCTTGACAGTGGTAGCAGTATTTGAAATCAGTTCAACAGTCCAAAGGAAAAAGAAAAGGACTGAGAAAAATGAAGGAAATCACACCCTGCACTTGAGTAGTGTCTACTAACAAATATAGAATCATGGAGTCACAGAATGGTTTGGGTTGGAAGGGACCTTAAAGGTCATCCAGTTCCAATCACCTGCCACGGGCAGGGACACCTTCCACTACAGCAGCTTGCTCCAAGCCCCTGTGTTCAACCTGGCCTTGAACACTGCCAGGAATGGGGCAGCCACAGCTTCTCTGGGCACCCTGTGCCAGCGCCTCAGCACCCTCATAGTACAGAAGTTCTTCCTAATGTCTAATCTAAACCTTCCCAATGTCTAGTATAAATTTAGCCCTAATCTTATAATGATAAACATCTCCTTGTGCTTAGCCTCTGGAGCCCCAACTTCTTCAAACTTTAAGCAGTGAAGAGAAAGTGGCTGAGAGGTTTTAACTGGGTTTCAATACAATCTGTAAAGTGCGCTATAAATGTGCATCTTTTCAAAAGACAAGCCAATGGAGGCATCTGTTTCATAAAGCCACCATCAGGTTGGAGAGCCTGAGTCTGCACACGGCAATCACTACGTGCCGTGACGTCCAATGGAGTCAGCAGGGAGCTCAGCATCCCTTGAAACCCCGTCTGAGAGATTCCAGGTTAAAAATTCACACACTCACAGTCCCCAAAACTGGTGGCTGCTTCAAAAACTCTGGACCCAAAAGAAGCCCAGGGAATGAGGGGCAGAGTGAAAACTGTAGTGCCAGAATGTTGCCTTTTCAGCCTTTGCTTCAACCAGTGGCCACAACTTCACCTGCAGGGCAGCAAGGCAATGAAGGTGGCAACTGCTTAGCAAAGACCCTTTATGTAAGACGTTTCTAGTTAAGAAGTATGCAGAAGCGTCACCTGAAAGATTTTGGCTTTAGTAAGGACACCATCATGTCACCAACAAGGACTAATATTCATTTGAGGAATTCAAACTAGTGTTGTCTCCCTCCATTACAGCACACTACTCTGCGTTTCACAGCCTGAGCCATTCGAGCACAATGAGGAGAAACCTTTCAGGTACATGCAACCTTTTGTAGGAAAATCCCATTGTGAGATGGCTTTCTTACAGAATCTACATTTAGGAAATGGGAAACAAAAAAGACTTTCCCCAAGCTGGATTCAGGTCAAATAGTCTTAGAATCTACTTGGCATGTTGGAAAGGTGAGTGGTAAAACCTTTCATTTTACTGTTTCATATTATCATATCTCCTTTAATATGATATAATTTTAATTACTATCCTAGAATCATAGAATCACAGAATGGTTTGGGTTGGACAGGACCATAAGATAACCCAGCTCCAACCCCCTGCTGTGTGCAGGGATGCCTCACACTGGACCATGCTGCCCAAGGATCTGCCCAAAGTGGCCTTGAACACTGTCACAGATGGAGCCTTAAACTTCTCCTTATACCATCCCAACATTAACTCGCTAGGAGAAACAGACACAAATTGTCTCTGAAATCCATATATAAATTACATGCATATTAACTGTTAACATAAGAAGTCTCTGAAGGTGTCTCTTTGTAGGATGGAGATTTTTTATCTTCTTTTTCTTTAGCAGAACTTCTGCTTTCAATAAGAATAACCCCTGATTTAAAGTCAGCCGCTGCTTGAGTACACTGCTGGAGTGGGGCTTGATGGCATGTTAATTTCTGTGCTATCTTCTGGCAAAAGTTGTATTCATAGAATCACAGAATGGTTTGGGTTGGAAAGGACCTTAAGTACAGCCGTTTCCAACCCCCCTGCCATGGGCAGGGACACTTCACCCTAGACCCAAGAGATGTCATACCAGCACAGATGAGATAGCAAAGGCTGTATACATATTCACAGCAAAAAAAGCTACTGTTATTTTTATAAGAGCCTCATTTACCTTTATCACATAAATAGAGGGAACATCACCTGACTTTTTGTCCTTTTTTAGACAAAATGTATGTTAAGAGAGATAATCAGAAGTGGCTTAGGTAAATGGATGGTCTTTCTGAACCCTTCTGTGCTGATAAGAGTACAGTTGTAGGATGCAAATCAACTAGCTGGCTTCCAAAGGGGATTGCTCTATCAGCTGGACTGTTAGTATTTATTTGGCATACTGTAAATTACTTGCCACACTGTCAGGATTAAAGGAAACAGTTCCCATGTCTTCATGTGAAGTTTCTTATTCTATTATTTAAGATAAATAGACTGAGGATTGCATTAAAAACGAGCTAAAGGCATCACATAGTTCAGTCCAAATGAAGGCTTTATCTTCCTGATTACTACTGTCATGTTTTATAGATTCTTGGAAATTCAGATGAAAACCTAAAATATTTGATATGCAGCCTGATTGTTCATTAATAAAGATTGTATACTGGAGTGAATCAGGGAAGCTGAGGAGTTAATATGATAGATCATACCATCATAGAATGGTTTGGGTTGGAAGGGACCTTAAAGCTCATCCACTTCCAGTCCCTGCCACGGGCAGGGACACCTTCCACTAGAGCAGCTTGCTCCAAGCCCCGTCCAACCTGGCTGTGGTGGATGTTGCTGTGCAAGAGATGGTCTGGAGAAAACCAGTGCAGTACGTGTCCTGCCTGTACAGAGAGCAGCACTTGCTCACGTGAGCAGAAATGCTTTTGTGATTGCACAAGATAATAACACAGAAATACTTCTTTGTACACACAAAGTTCATGTCTCCTCTTGGTGGCCAATTCATGTCTGAGAAGCTGATACCCTCAGAGCTGTCACATCATGCTGCCAGCAATTGACATTTATCCTGACACAGAAGTCCAAAGAAAGGCTGAATTCAGTCCCTGAAATCCATCCATGTTCCATCAGTTTTAGTCTATAGTAAGATGAGGCCCTACGGACAATAAGAGCCAATTCAGCTTCTAATCAGAAATGAGGTTTTAATCAGAATATCTGACTCCTTACAATTAAGTTCAGGTCTGAATTCTTAATTGGGCTGTCAATTACTTTGCTCTTGCCACACGTTACCTTGAACTTTTTAGTTGCCATAGCAACTATTCCTAATTTATTGGGATATCAAAATGAACTATTTCATTTCAGGCCTTGCTGAATCTGCTGGTATTTTTGACAGCAAGGTACCCTGACTCATCAAAACACTTCAGAACACACATTTCTCTGCCTTCAATTGCAGTTAATCACATGCTTAAATATAAGCATGTGCTTAAGTGCTTTGCTAAACAGGGATGGGCTTAAACACAGTACTGGAGCACAGGCACAGATGAGAAGGGATGACTGTTACTGCGAATTGGCAAGCCATTGGTAATGATTCATTCCAAGCAGCTGTAAGGATATTCGAACACATCCCAGCCTCTTTCACTGTGATCAAGAAGACTTTCAAATGTATTTCAATCCATTATACAATAAATTCCAATCACATGCATTTTGGTTTGGAACAGCAGCCGTGCAGCACTGCTAGCACATTCGGGACAAGATACTGCCCTCTAAAACCTACAGATCCATAGAGTCATAGAATGGTTTGGGTTGAAGAGATCTTAAAGCTCATCCAGTTCCAATCCCCTGCCACGGGCAGGGACACCTTCCACTACAGCAGCTTGCTCCAAGCCCCTGTGTCCAACCTGGCCTTAAACGCTTTCAAGGGATGGGGCAGCCACAGCTTCTCTGAGCACCCTGTGCCAGCACCTCAGCACCCTCCCAGGGAAGAGCTTCTGCCTAAGATCTAATCTACATTGATACTCTTTCAGCCAAGATTTCCCAATATCTATATGAAGCACTAACTTGAGGTATCTCCTAATGATATAAGCAGGGTATTTCCCACATTTCTTTTTTAATAGAGCTTTTTGGAAGCAGTCAACACTTCTACTGCTGTCATCGTAAGCATAGCTGGAAAAGAAATCAAGTGGAGATCTTTCCATCACTTGGATGGCAGTTTTGTATACATCCATTTCTTCTCATTTTGACTTTTTAAAGGAAACGGACAGATCCAAACTAGATGTTGGGGAAATGAAACATATGGCAAGTTAGGGATAGGAAAAAGGATCTGTTATGAAGTATTTTTGACTACAACAGCAGGGGTATCTGCAGCTTGCTGCACTGTCTAGTCAGGCTTGCTGAGAATAACCCACTTAGCCAATTTGTCCTTGTAGTAACTTGATGTCAGCCATCAGTTGCTAGCAAATACACTGTTTTTAAAGGAACACACATAATTATAGCCTTCATTTGGACTCATAAAGACAGATAAGAACAAAAAGTACTACTATTAATTTAAATGAAACATCAAAATATAGGCTCTCAGCCAAAGTCCAGGGAACTGCGTAAACTCTGGAGTGCAATGAGTTGCCAGAACAGTAGCATTCTTATCTCCTACCCGCAAAACTTCCTCCCCCAAATAACTATCAAAAGCAGCCAATGACTTCAGTTTGACTGGACTCTGTTAACCTTATATAGAGAAGCTTGACAGACAAAAGAGCTTTCTGAAAACCTGAGTTTCTCATATCTCCAGCTCAGTCTTAGGAGGGATAAAACACCTCCCCTTTGAGCTCACAGGTACCGTTGGCAGTGCTGCCTCTATACAAAGCACAGTGAGATATAAAGCTGTTGGATAACGCACTGCAGAACCGAAGACCCATCACTTGCTTTGACTGCAGTTACAATCACAGGCTGTCAACATTGTGATGCTTTGTGGAGACCAGGCCTTTTATCTAGCTACTTTTGCAAAGAGATGTCCAACTCTGGGGTGCCAAAAACCACACTGTAAGGTAAATATTTTGGTCTTCAAAACATATGGTACTAATTGGCAACGAATAGGCAAACTCAAACACGTTTCACTAGTGTAGGGAGACTTGATCCAGTGCTCAAGGAATCATTCAATACTCAAGACACATTATTATTCCCATGAAAACAGACACTCAAGGCAGGGTTTCAGGATTACCTTTTGAAGCCTGTGAGATATGGTACAGGTGGTTCCACTTTGGATTTGTGGTGAAGTTGCATGTAGTTTTATGACATTAGTGGACATCAGAAGAGTATGAAACTTAGAAAACATAAGGAAACAAGACCGACTACTAGTTCTAGACGTGAAAGACTGGAAAAAGCACCTGGTGATGGCAGCATTGAGGGTAATGGAACATGAGATTGGATGGCTGGAGTTCAGAGGCAGACAGAAGACTCACAACATGGACACACACCAATCATACCTTCACTGGTTCCTTTGCCTTTCCTGTCAGGTAACTCTAACCCTGTGCCCCCCGAAGGATATAAGGAGACGTCCGTTGGCACTGGCCAACTGCTGGCTGTGTCTTCCGTGATCTCATACATCTGCCCTTCCATCGGCTGCAGGTGCCAGTTTAGGCCAAACAGGTGCATGGCTGTGGTGAGCAATGAGAAAAGTCATCTTTTTCTGTTGGGGAGAGGTTCAGAACTATAGGGGCACTTTCTAAAGGCTCCACCGCCTTACGAGTGGTGACTGCTTTAGGACAAGAACGGCATTAATGTCATCAGACAGTCCCTGCTGCTTCTACCATACCAACTCCCTCGGTCTTTCCACCCACTTAAACTCATTTTAGATCACCTGTACCAATCCATTCTGCTGCTTCCTGTGGCCTGTGTGAGGGCTTCAGAAAAGGGCTGGGGTGACAATGTGGTGAACACAGAAATACAAGGAGGAGTATTTAACAACATACCAATAAATCCCAGGAAACCACACTCTGGTTTATGCGACTGTATTCATAATGTATTATAGAGGTTATTTTCTGTTTCTTTTTATTTTGCTTAAACCCACCAATTATACCCAGAAACACATAGATATCTCTGACAGCTTTTCCTGTATAAGACCAAATAAAAACTAAGGCAATTTAAGACCCAGCACCACAAATGCAAGCAGCTGCGACTGAGCGCTCCTTTGTACAACTCAGCTCCTCCAATTCAGATCAAAGATACCTCCTCAAGGTTTGAAAGCAAGCAGCATCATTTAGCTTTGTGTGATAGCAGGGCACAGCTCTCTGCCAAAGCCACCCAGTGCATATGTGAATAGATTGCCAGGAATTTCATAAAGGCAAGGGAAGTTAGGAACAAGACAGAACACTTAAAAGCAAATGGATAGATGAGGAGTATGGAAAATCATATGCTTATACCGCTCATAGCTGCCCCTTGAAAATGTAAAGCAAAGAATGTGGCTTCCCATATCACTTCGCAACATAAACATTTCATACTCAATCAGGATCCAGTTTAGCTCCAGGCTCTGAACAGCCAAATGATCCGGCAGTTGCTACATTTGGAATGACATGGCTTTTTTAAGGGAACGCCTTGGTATTTTGCACTATAATTTCTTCAAGTAACTGTACAATGGCACAAGCATCACAGCCACTTAACATAAACAGAACCAGTGAAGAAACAGAGTATTTCCACATCCCACAGTTCTTATTTTCTTCTCAAAGATACATCTGAGCTTGGCGAACACTGTTAGGGACAAGAGGTTAGTTTGTTTAAGCCTGTGCATCAGGAAGGATATTTCAAGAGGATAGGAAAGTAATCAGAGTAGTTCTCTACAAACAGCATGTTTAGGCAATTTTAGCAAAATCAGTGATTTTTTTCCCACTTTAATCTCAATTAGGTCATCTACCATTTACTAACAGGAATAAAGTTGTCTTTGCACTACTACATCACAAAACACAGTGAGAGCAAAACTCTCCTTTTACCATGTTAATAAAGTCTTAATCATTAGGAAAGAAAATACACTCCTAAAGCTTCCAACTGCAAGGAACTACAGCGAGGAAGGTCTTATGAGGACATGCTCAAAACCTGAACATTTTTATCCAGGTACACATTCCAAGAAGGAATGCCAGCAACACAACTGGCAACTCAACCAGGATACTTTAGGCATCTGAAAGTACATTTCCTTGGCAGAGAAACTGTGCAAGGGAAGAGAGGAAATCAGGCTGGAAGCAAGGAACTTGCATCAAGCATTTGGCATGGCTGTGCTTGCACAGTATCTTTGTGTTTATATGGCTCTCATCATCTGAGCGCCTGGGCACTTCAGAGCTATTGGCCTCATGGAACTTCATCAGGTAGGAATCTGTTATTTCTCTTTCACTGCAAGGAAAAAGAGAACTACAGCAGATTAAAGGACTTGTTTGGGCATTAAAGTGTGATTCTGTCTTCACTCACTTAAGTTACTCCATACTCACAGGTTCACAAGCCCTAACAGGCATTTCATAGACTGCTCCACCAGTAGGTTTCAGTGCTGGATGCTGCCTAAGAGTGCCTTCCAGGCTGGACCTCTCTAAGGACCAAGTTACCCAGGTGCCACTGGATGTTTGTAGCTCCAAGTGGAATGAAACCTGTACAGTTCACTCCTCCAAACCCAGGCAATCCTATACAGCAAGCAGCCTGGATGTCTCTTCAAACCCTAAGTGTTTAATCCCAACTCCACCTACCAATTCCAACTTCATATTCAATGACTTGCATGAGCTTATATACTGGGCATCAGTGGTTCAGGCAAGAACCGAACCAGTGGGCTGTTTGCTTTGTCCTTTGGATATCACAGCCTAAGTGCCACACAAACTCTTAGGAACACAATGAAAGGGCATTATTTCCCTGGAAGGACACTGTTTCCTCTACTCTCCTTAGGAGAACTTTGCTGCTTGTGGTTCATTATTTACTGCAAGAAAATGAAGGTGAAGAACTCAGCATTGTTTGGGGTGGGCTGGAAAGCTGTAAGCATTTCTTCCAGGCATGTAAAATTCATTTAAAAACACCTGAGAGGAAATGCCTTATGAAAGGAACACTTTGCTTCAGTGTAATGACAGAACTGGCAGCTTGGAAGTGTGCTAAGGCTTTTTTTGACATTATCCATCCCCTTGAGCCACTGAATCAACCGTTCTATATCACCATTCGTTCCTGAACATCTGAAAATTGTCTTACAATGTCCCAATATAGAAAATATGACAGAATAACCTGCAACAGAGATACTGTGTTATGATAGAGATAAAAAGCTTGCATTAGTACGTTAACTTTTGTCTTTGGTTGATAGATCTTGTCTAAAGCAAAAAGCTTCTTGTGTTCATTGATACCATCATCACATAGATCACAGAAGCAAAGAATCCCAGACTGGTTTGGGTTGGAAGGAACCTTAAAGCTCATCCAGTTTCAATCCCTGTCATGGGCAGGGACACCTTCTACTAGAGCAGCTTGCTCCAGGCCCCTGTGTCCAACCTGGCCTTGAACACTGCCAGGGATGGGGCAGCCACAGCTTCTCTGGGCACCCTGTGCCAGTGCCTCAGCACCCTCACAGGGAAGAATTCCTTAAATCTAAATCTACCCTCTTCATTTGGAACCATTATCCCTGCTCCTGTCACTACAGTCCCAGGTAGAAAGCCTCTCTGCATCATTCTTACAAGCTCCCTCTAAGCATTGGAAGGCTGTAAGAAGGTCTCCAGTGGTGACCCATGAGACCTACACACACTGTGCATACAAAAGCACAAACATCTGAGAAACACAGAGATATATTTGAAAACCATTTTGGTTACTAAATGGCTTAAAAAGAGTTCAGAAATGGGTGCAAAAGCCTGGAGCTAGTGCTTTATCCAGGGCTTCTGATTTGATGTTTCTAACCACAAACCAAAAGCCTATAAATATTCCCACCCATAAGGCAAACAGGCATCATGCAACTTCTGCTGCAGGTAGATGATACCCACAGGAGCCTCTCTGAAACAAGAACAAAGAGTCAGATTTACTTTGGAAACACAGTCCAGTAGCAGGCAGTTGTTAGGAAGTCTTCTGATCAAGTCTTTAATATTAGTATCTTCCAAATAGCAGTGACAAGCTGGTAGGACATTCATTCTCCTGCTTGCTCCTTCTAACTGCCACACTCATGCTAAAAAGCCAAGTAGTAACCGCAGTGGATGTTTTGGGTTTCTACTTCTCAGTGGGATGTGCGAAACTGTTGATGCACTCAGATCTTTAAAGGGCTTAGGAGAGGTACAAATGAACCTCGTCCTGTGCTAAATTGATGCAAAGTTCTTTCTTGTGAGACAGAAAGAAAAAGAAGACCATAATCAAGGAAAAAGCCTGGAACAATGGATGAGAGGCACAATCAGATACTTTGAAGTGTTAATGTTCCTGAAAGTAAAGGGGAGCTGTAAAAATAGTTTGAGATCCCTGATGCTCTCAGTCTCCGGGTCAATGGAACCAACTGTTGACATTTTCTCTGGCTTTTTCTCCCCCTCTTCGCTCAGCTAGATGGAGGATGTGGCTCACAAAGAGCAAATGCCTTCCTAAAAGCCCCTCTGTCCTCCCTCTCCTTCCCCAACAGGATGCACAGTAGATACTCAGCTGTCGAAGGCCCCCCATGTATTAAAAGAGCACACTGCAATTAACAATCATTAAAGTGTTCCCTTTTGTAAAATACCATGTAGCTTTCACTGCCTGGGAAGCCTCCTGACATGCCCTTTGCAGAAGCTTTGCTTCTCTTTCCCAGGGCTAATAAAACTCTCGTGTCTGCCTTCTCTTGGAACGGAAACAAGACTTAGGGGAAACCCTGCATGTGTCCTCTCTGGGCTGTTTCAGCACCAACAACTTAGATGATATAAAGGCACCTGGGGCCTCTGGCGCATTATACTTATGTTTTGACATTAAATCTTTGACTTGCACAACCTTTTAACTGTAGCTAAGCGCTAGCAAAAACTGCCCTGAAACTTGCTGAGCCAATAACAGAGTTTTCCATGGCAGAATAAACCAACTTATCCTCAGTCCTAACTCACCTGTGGCTGCCTTCAGGTGAGGAAAAGAAGGCAGGCAAACTCCCTTCCTTTCAGGGTTTGGTTACTTTGCTCAGTTCAGCATTTCAGTGTGATGTGGCTGTCCATTTGCTGGACTCAGATTCACTTTAGCAAAGTGAATTTACCTACAGTTTAGCATCAGCTGAGCTGTTTAACCATCCAAATAAATCAAAGTTCCTCTTGGTGGAACCAAGTATTCAGGATAATGATTCTTGATGTTTTAATACATTATCTTTTTGTGTATTGCACTATCTGACTCCATAGCTGCTTGTGGAGGCTATAAGCAACATTAGGTGATGCTTATTTAGCCAAATAAAGAGGAAAATTGTTTCCAAGTTTGTTTTGAAGAGACACAGGCATTTGGGTATCTTTGTATTATTGCCACTTGCTTATGACACAGCAAAACACTAAAGTCGAAACACCTTACTCAGCGAAGTGGAGAACAAAGAAACTGGTGCAGCATTTGGGATGAAAAAGGACAAACAAAGGTAATAATTCACATAGTCAACAAAATGGACATCATTTGGGACAGGCTGATGGAGCAAAGGAATTTGCAGAGAGAGGCAGAAGACTGTGACAGATCACAGGGAGAAGAAAAGATAAGACATGCTTACTGAAGCATGTGAGACTCCCAGAAACCACCCCTGTCAGCAGAACACTGGCAACCACACTGCTGGCCCTTTATTAGCTCGTTGCTTTGCAGCAAGCTAAGTGTAATAAATAACCAAACTAATCAATTGTGATGCTTGAAATTAAGGCTATGGCTGAAGCCACTGCTTGCTTGGAGAGCCTTTGTTAAAGGCATCCTTCACAGCAGCTTGCAGGCTCTCCTGTCCTGTCCTCTCTCCTGTCCTGTCCTGTTCTCTCCTATCCTATCCTCTTCTCTCCTTTCTTTTCCTACTGCAGCTGGCCTGGTGATTTCTAAGGAAGGAATAAAACAGCAACAGTCTTACTTCTGACAACTGAACTTGCCCTGAAGAGTTTCTCAGAACTGGGAGCACAACAAAGCACCAAGTTAATCATCACCACTGCGGGCACGGTGCAGAGAGTGAACAGCATGTAGGAAAGACAAAGTCCTTTGAGCTTCTCATCTGAAACACCTAGGCAGTGTTTCCACTAAGAATGCCCCATGCACTGAAACTCTCTTTACCTAAGGATGTCTATAGGGCTGGAGCAGCTCTGCTCTGGAGCCAGGCTGAGAGAGCTGGGC
This sequence comes from Psittacus erithacus, assembly GCA_009867235.2. Classification (NCBI taxonomy): domain Eukaryota; kingdom Metazoa; phylum Chordata; class Aves; order Psittaciformes; family Psittacidae; genus Psittacus; species Psittacus erithacus. The sequence goes on along the minus strand of WYDI02031799.1, from coordinate 30 downwards.
TGGGGCAGCCTGGACAAGAGAAGGCTCCTC
>WYDI02031798.1:0-94459 GCA_009867235.2 Psittacus erithacus | reverse complement strand
CAGGGGAAGTTTAGATTGGATCTAAGGAAGAAGTTCTTTACTGTAAGGGTGGTGAGGCACTGGAATGGGCTGCCCAAAGAAGTTGTGAATGCTCCATCCCTGATGGTGTTCAAGGCCAGGTTGGACAGAGGCTTGGGTGACATGCTTTTGTGTGAGGTGTCCTTGCCCATGGCAGAGGGGGTGGAACTGGATGATCTTAAGGTCCTTTCCAGCCCTAACTATTCTATGATTCTAACTGTGTCTCTATTTAATTGGTTTCGGTAAGGATTTTCAGCCAGTCTGTGTGCATTAACTGCATACTACAGTCTGTGGTAGAGTGGCTGTGTTTTGTGAAACAGAAACACGGCTTCTGCTGCTGCAAATTAGTGGGGCAACAGTAATCCCTTGTGATACAGCTGTAGAATTTGATCTTGAGTCGCACGATAGCTGACATCTGGGCTCTGCTGTCTGGCGCGCAGGACTTGGGCTGTTGAAGCCTTCTGCAGGAAGAAAGTTTCCATAGTTCTAACTTATCATGGGCTCTGCACTCACCCCACAGCTCCTGATTTGCCCTGCATACATGAGCTGATTTTGGTTTTCCTAAGAAAAGGAGAGGGGAAAGGATTCAATATAAGGCTCAAATTATTCGTATCTCGTTCAACACAGAATCGTGCATGCGAGTAAAAATCCTGCCATTTTGTCATCCAGATTTGCTCATTTCAAATGAGGCCTTTGGCTGATCATGGCATTTTATTGGCACAGAGGGAATTTATAAGCACTGAGAGAATCTGAGGGAAGAAGTGTCATGCGCAGACATTAGTGCATTATCTGCAGGGCTTTAAGAAACTGCTGGGGGTTTGCTAGAGTGTAAAAAAGCCACACCAGAAAATTGAGAAACTGGGTCAGCTGGATTTATTTGCTGCATATCTTTCCAGCTGGGCTTTTGTTGCTGCTCATGCTGACAGATCTGAGCTCACATTGTAGTCACCAGGATTGTGCAGCATCCTACGTGCCTGCCTCCTACAGTCATCTTGTTTATACTCGGGGATGTCTGGAGGGCCCGAATCAAGGTCAGGGTTGTCCTGTAGCTTATGAGGAGCAAAAGGCTGCCTCTGCCTTAGTGAGGGTACCTGCTACATGCAGCAGGCAAAGGCACAGGGACACAAGGGGACTTACACAGTGTCATTCAGTGTATTTGTCGCAGAGAACAGCCAGCTGGAGTGCACCAGCACTGTGCCCGCCTCCCTGGACTGTTCTGCCTCTCTCCTTATTCTTCAGCTACTTGTTTCTCTGTCCCTTTGTTCTAGACAGCACAACACACAACAGCCTCTCCAGTCTAAACTGCTTTACTCTCCCTTTCCCAAAACTCCCCCGAAAAATCTGCCAGACCTTCTTCAGGGCAAATGCCAGTTTGGTACCTGTGTTTAAATTCAGTGTAATCTCATTTATGGTAAGTAGTTGATCAGAAAGGCTAAACTGTGAAGCTGAAATTATAAGCAATAAGTACATTGCTTGTTTGCATAATGTACTGAACAGAACCGTTCTCTGTCTTATCACACAAATCTTTTTGTGCTGTTAATTTCTGTTTCCCTATGAAAACCTTGTATTCTGTGCCATGGCAAGGAAGGTTTGTTTTATCCCAAGTGCCCAGTGAGTGTTCTATAGTCTGGATTCTTCAGGGAATGAGGCTACTATGGGTTGTGCACATTTTTCTCCTTTCCCAATAACTTCTGATAAGGAGAATGGAGATCACTATGGTTTCAAGTTCCTATGAGCTGCATACACAGGAAGGGCTCCTAGGGAAGGAGATTCTGTGCTGTAAGGTGAGAGGCTGGGTCACAAATTCCCTCCTTATTAAGTTCTTGAGATCCACCAAAAAGAGTATTAACATGTCCCAGCTGCAGAAGTTTTGGTCAGAGCATTCACCTTATTCAGCACCAAGTGATGCAACTATAAATCACGATTTCTCATTGCAGAAGGATTTGTTGGCTGATTAAAGTGAATGTTACAGGTATTCTTCCATTTGGGGTCTTCTGTAGAAGGTACAGACCAACTGAGCACCAGGTGATACACCAAGCTCAACACATATTTTATGATCTTTTCTTTTAGGTGGAAAAACTGGCAAAGTACTTGGACCCAAATGATTTGGGAAGAATCAATTTCAAGGACTTCTGTCACGGAGTTTTTGCTATCAAAGGTATGTGCATATTTCTTAAAAATAATCCACTTCAGTTCCAGTCATGTTTCTGTGGTTGCAGAAAATGTGATGATCAAAGACATCCTCTCCTTTGACTGTGGTTATTTGTAGGGTAACTCCGGGAACAGAGCCGGTATATTTTTCTTTCTGTGTATCTCATGTATCATTGGTGAGCAATGCTGGAGTTCCTGCAGCATTGTTTCATTGTTGAGTCTTGGTTTACTGATTGTTTCTTCAGAACAAATGTGATTTAAATGTAGCTGAAGAAAGAGAAGCTTTTTGGTTAGCAGCTAGTGCCAAAGTCTGCTACGTCCAGGTTCTCATCTGATTCTGCTGTTGGTTTACCAGAGGAAGTTACGGAGCCCTTAGGCTTTAGTTTCTCTAATAGAAAATTTAAGACTCTTATACTCTTCTTGAGGTATCTGCAAGGTATAGTTGGGTCATGTTTTTTGAAGTACTTGCAAACATGTATGGGAGTGAAGAAGGTTAATTACAGGTTGGCTCTGCAAGCCTTGAAGATAGAGATGAGGTGGATCAAACCATCTCCTTCGAAAGGAAACAGTCCTTGACAGAAGACATGGACGTTATTGTGCTTTACAGCTTAGCCCAAAGGGTAGTGAAGCAAGCAGTGAAGAGAGACTTTAGCTGGTTTTCTGCTGATTATTTTTCTAGTTTCCCAGAGCAAAATAATGCAGCCTGTCCTTTTCCAGACACATAGTATGTCCTTAGTAAAATGCCAGAGTGCTGTCACAGCCCAGAGCCTTTACTTCAGGGACAGGGAGAATGTCACAGTGATGATAGTGTGATTCCAGGGGAAGCCTCTGGAAAGTCATCCACAATATGAGATGATTATGAAGTCATAATAATGCAAGAACGTAACACCACGGCAATTTTAATTAAAGTTTATGGCAGCCAAGGACTGAGTGTATAATTATGTAAAATTACAGTGAGAAGCTGCTCTCAGTCCATGTTCATGGTGACACCTTTCAAGGTGACACTGATGTGTTGGAGGAGAAGGCAATAGAAAGCCCAGAAGGAAAGTTTATATGTTACTGTTTAGACACTTCCTACTCATGTAGCAAACTGGGTTCTAGGTTAAATAAGACATTAGCTCTTTGAATCATCTGATAATCCTCTGTGATTCACAGTCTGCACAAATGCACAAAATATGATCAGGAAGGGATAGATGTGACCCAGAAGAGCATCCCTGTGTAGTGTCTGTGCCCTCATCCACAGTGGGCAGTATCCCCAGTGAAGGAGCCTTGGTAGTCATCATCCTTTCTCACCTTGTGGGAACTGATTCATGTAGTTATATCATAAGGTCTAGTCCTGGCAAGGTGTGACTGAATCAAACTCTCTGCAATACCTTGTACCCCAAGATTATGAGTAGCTTAAAGCCCTTATGTGGAACATACTGTAGGTATCAAATGCTTGATGATTATTAGTGTATATATATAAGTGGATAAAAGAGAAATCATCCAGTTCTGCAGCATCACCTAGAGCTCTCTTAGCACATCATTAGCATTGTCAGCACTTGCACAGTGTCAGTGCCAAGTGTGTGTCATCACAGGAGCAGTTGTATGTGTTTCTGATAAGACACTGTTAGGCATGCTTTCAGAGCACCTCTTTAGAAAAGGTGGTTCTGTGTGTACCTCTCTGCATGCCAGTTTTATTGGTTGCATCAAAGTTCAGAAAGGGTATGGCTGCCTTTCACAACAGAAAGCCTCTACTGTGTTGGTAACTCACTTTTCAGTGCAGCCACGTCTCAGGGGTAGCAACAGGCTTATTATCAAACAAAAGCAATTTGTCTTGGCAGCAACAGATTGTAAATATGATTCTTTGACATCTCAGCCTATTGCAGTTGCTTGGGGCAATTGGATTAATAGAGCAAAATGAGATCTACTATAAATCCAGGGGTTTTTTTTCCAGTAATGGAATATGAAGCTGTGTTATTCATAGTACTGGAAGCCAATTGTTCAAACTCATGCTTTGCTATCCTAATGCCTCACCATATATCTCATTTATGAGACTTCAAATTAATTTGTCTCATAGATGCTTGCCTTTATAATATGCTGAAGAGATTTTTTGCTGCACAGATGTGATATAGTAACATGGGGGTTTTGGTAGTTCAGTGCCTTGAATTTCTTTAAAGCATGAGGTCTGAAGCATCTGGAAGAGTCAATGCAAATCTCAGTGGTAAAGAATTGACCTCTCATGATGTCAACTTGAGCATTTCAGATCCAAGTATGGATCCTAGTGAAAACCTGAATGTTGGAACCTTAAAAAACCACAAGCATTGGAGTGTTCAGTGTCTGCTCTGTAACTGGTTGGTAGCAGCTCTCACTGCAAGGAGGAACCCCAAGTCCTGGATGTGAAATCTGCAGCTTAGCCTTTCTCCTCCATAGAGCAGGACATTGTTCAGTCCCACATGGTACAAATGAAAAGCGTTGTGTTCCTTCACAAGTGGACATCAAGTCTTGTCTCCTCCTTAGTGCTTCTGAGCTGGATAAACCTTATGATATATGAGTCATGTACCTCCACAGCAGCTGCTGGGACTATCAGGTGGAAAAGCCAATTAATCTTCAGCTGCTGAGTAGCAGGAGCTGTGAGGAAGGATTTGCTGAGGAGTCTCACTATCAGTGGGGACCTTTGGAAGTGATGAGAGGATTTCAATAAGCAGAGGTATCTATGCTAGAGGGGAGAAATGTATTTTCTCATTCCCACTGTGTCTGTGGGGTGGAATACTGGATAGGCAGGGTGCTTTCTATTTATGCAAAGCTTTGCTTCTTTTTACCGGTCCTTTGTGGATTAAAGAACTTTGCCTCAGCATCCATGCTGAGTCCTGCTGTCTAGCCTGCTTTCCTCATGCAATTAGGCTCTGCCCAGAGCCAGGGACAGGCTCTGTCATCAAATTTAAAGCTTTGCAGCAATTTCATTGGAGTGCCAGGATATGAAGATTTTACTCCTGCTGAAGCTGCCCTCTCTATCTGCTCACTGCATGGCTTTATTTCTAATAACTGCATCTGCCTGGAGAGCAATTGCCATGAAATAGCGCCTGTACCCTCTTACCTAGTCAAAGCCAATAGAGCCCTAGAAGTGACACTGCTCAGAGACTTTGAGAGCAGCCACATCACCACTTAAAAGCTTAATTCCCATTGATTTCAGCAGGGTCAGTGTGGGATCCATTCCTGTTTGCTTAGTGGAGTCAGTGACTATTTTTGCTGTACTGAATTTATTGTACTGATCCAGTAAATACTTTCTGGCACTTGTAATACTTAGAGGCTTGAGTGGAACTGTTGTTTCTAATGTGCTATGCAGGCTGTTCCACAGTCAGACGTGTTTGCAGGCCAGGCTCTTGGTATGTTTAACAGGATCTAATTAAGTCTGACCTGTTCCTTCTATTTTAAGGTTTTTGTTGTCTTTTCGATAATCTCTCTGCTTTGATATTCACTTAAAAGCCAACCAAGCCCTGACAGATAAAGGGTGAGCTCCCCCTACTGACCTTGGTGGTGCAGCACAAACAAAATCAATGCAGAATTAAAACATAAAGGTAAATATATTATGACTTTATAGCTTATTTTAAGCATGAAAACCACTGAGCACTGTGTACTAATTGGAGGGTAATGGCTTTCATGATGGGAAAGCCTGAGCCACATGCGCAAAGAGCATTTCTGCAATAACGAATCTTGGTGCTTTATATAGCTGTTGTCTTCCTAGAGCAAGAGAGTCTTTTCCTCATCTTGTAGAAGTTATAAGGAAATTGAAGTTATGCTCTGTTACCATATTTGAAAATGGAGAGTTGTAGGAACTCCTTCATATTCATTAGTGCTGTGAAAGAAGAACGGTTGTTATACGCTCTCCCACCTGCAGCAATAGCAGCCTTTGAATCTTCAAAACAGTAACACAGACTGTTCTGTGCCTTCAGATTCTGTTTCTGTGCTTCCCTGGATCTTTAGGCATCTAATCACTGAAGCTGGCTGGCAAGCTTCTAGAATCAGTGCTTATGTGAGCAGATAAAGGTTAAAAAGTAGATACATTTTTATGTGAGTTCCAAGCAATCTTGATGGAAATTCCAAGAATGCAGATTTGCCCCAAGCTTTGAAGAAGTGTTCAGAAAGGGAAGTTGGCTGTTGCGGAAGCTCAGACTGTGGCAGGTTATCTGGCTGTGAAAGGATATGAAAATAAAACAGGATGAAATTTGATGGGTTTTCTTTTCAAAACCAAGTTTTCCAAAGCAGAATGTTTCTGGCTTCTGTTTCACTGGAGATGTATTTTTCATTTGCTTTCATTCAGAGGCTCCAAACAAACATATTTCTCACTAAACCAGGGCTGAGGTTTGGCCATGTCTTTTAACTAACTTCAAAATCTAATTTGCAGTCCCAAGGCTGAGGATAGTATTGTACCAGCTTTGCCCTGAAGAGCTGGATGTTGCAGTCATATAAGGAGTTTATTTGCCATACGCCAGTATTTGTAATATACGCCAACACTTAAGACATGAGAATTTCAGTCAAGCGCTATACAAAACCTCAAAGTCTTATTGATCTAAGCTCATAGTTATAGATCTCAAACTTCACAGCATGCCAGAACTGGAGGTGATTTGATGCATCTATGCTTTCTTGTAAGAATAGCTTTCTGATAGGTGTGGTACTTGGGATGGCTCCAAGGAGAAGGACTGTCAGGTAAATGTGACGAGCTGAGCTCTCCTGTTGTAAATTACACTATAGCTGTTTAATGAACTGAAGTTGGTTACTCTTAAAAGTACTTCAGAGTTTTCTAAGACTCAACTAAATTTTACTAAATACAGCCCAAAACCATAAATGAGTCTTAACACACCATTAAAGATCCAAGGGTAGATAAAGTGAAAAGCTATTGCTCTTAGGAAAAATGCCAACAACCAACTCCATTCAATTAGCTAACCAGATTTGATTTCCTACAATATTAAAATTGCTTAATTGCCTGTGAAAATTGCCTGATGCACTATGGGTTAAATCTGCCTCTTGGAGCATTTGCAGGAAATGGCTTTGCTACAGTTGTGTTTATTTGTGGCCACAATGACTGTCTGCAAATTGACTGTTTGTTAGGGGGTGAGGGTGGTTTTCTTACATGAAACTGAAGGGAAAGCTGTAGAATCATCTCCTAAGAAAAGCCATGTCTGGCATCCTGAGGGGACTGAAAAAGCTAAAGGTTCATGTCTTCCCCTTCAATGACTTGTAAAACGCTTTCTTCTTTGCTTAAATTCGAGATGGTTCTGTCCTGCTTCTTTACAAGTCTTGGGCAGGTATTTTCAAGAAAGGAAATATCTTAACTGGCTATTTTCACAAGTGACCTGGTGGTTTTGGTGTTAGAATCCTTGTTCTGCAGCAGATGACTTGTGACCAGAGACAGAAGGAAATTTAGCAGCTTCTGGCCACTCATCTTGTGATCACATCTATCTGATAGTTAAGTTCTTTCTCCAGGTATAAGATTGCTCCTGACCTGCATCATCCTGCACAGTGATTTATATAATGCACATTTTATAAATCAGCCCTTTAGCAGAGTGCTTCTCCATAAGGGGCATCCTTTTGTGTAGCTGCAGCACTAAATACACAAGGACTTGAAAGTCTTCCTGGGTTAGCTCTTTGCCTCTACCCACTGCCTCACTAGCACTGCGGTGCAGCCTGGTCTCCTTGCCAAGTGCTGCCTAAAAATGTAGATGAGGAAATGTTCCCAACTCTAGCAAGGCAGAGAGAACATCGAGCCCATTAATATCTTATGATACAAGTAGACATCAAATGAAATATCTGATCAGGCATGTAAGTGGTTTTCAGTTTTACAGTTTCCTGGAAAATGAAGTTATAGCAATAATAGGACATCTTGGTGCAGGAGGTCCTTAAAGAAGCCAGGAAGTATTCCTTTGCTTATTTGCAATGGGTTATTTATGGGCAGATTCTAGCCTCGGGTACATACTGCTGCGCAGCTTGAAATATTCACCATGGCAGTTCTGCAGGCCTGAGCAAGCGTGGCTCTTCTCAAGAGTGATACTGGTAGCAGAGAGCATTGTGTGTGCCAGACTAGGCTGCTCCCTGTACAAACCTTAACATTTCCGTACTGAGATTTGCCAGAGTAAACCTTGATTTTTTGTTGTTTTCTGTCTGGGCTGTTACACACTCATTCACCTCACTGGCATTTCCCAGGCTGCAAGCCAAAATATAAGAGATGTGAACAGTATTTGAGACACTCCCATGTTCCTTCTTCATATTATGCCCTTTTTGTACACCTCTTGGAGTAATTAGAAAATTCAAGTTATCATTTAGATAAGAGGATTGAAAGGTCAGATATATTAACACTGTTGCAGAAAAACACCAAGCAAGAAAGCTGATGCATTTCCCAACAGGGTGCTAAAACTCATCCTCCTGGTGGTTAGGAGTGGGCCAAAGGAAAGACCAGCACCACAGTCCTCCAGAGTCAAGAGAGTCTGATTTGTGTCTTCACAGAGAAGAAGAGCAACAGAAAATTTATTCTTTAAACACAGTTCTTAACAGGAATAAAACCAATGACACAGTCCTGAGATTCTTGAAGCCAGTGGCCATCTTTCCATTGATTTGATGGATGTTGGAACAGGTTCAGCTGTCCACAAGGTAGCAATGATGTGTAGTAATAATCTTGTTGGTAAATGGCCTCTCCACATTTCCTTCTCTTCTTCCCTTTTTTATGGGAATATAACAACATGCAAATCTTACCTGCTGGACAAAGAGATCCAAGCTGTTATACCAGCTTGCATGCTAAGCAAACTTCTCCCACAGGGCACACTGGTTGCTGCACACTCAAACATCTTCCCATCAGAAAGTCACCTTTGCAGAACAGACACTCCTGAGATCTTAAGGTTGTTTCATTTGCCATGTGCTGTCTCTAATGTATGCCTGTGGGGGGGGGACAGGGACAACATATTCATCACCCATGTTCAGCTTCCTCCATCTGGTCACCTTTTCTGTTCTAACTCTTCCTTGCTCCATAACCACAAGGTATCTTCACCCTACAGATGTTATGCCTTTATTTTAAAACCAGGAGGGAAGATCAGCTACCAGCATAAACCTGTGTAGTTCATACTTGCTTACATTACTCTGTTTCTTCTGCTTACCTGCCTCATGACTATCGGTGTGTAATGTCACAGCCAAATCCATTGCATTAGTGATGGAATGGAAAAGAGAAATACTGCTGGATAATTGCAGCTTCCAAGTAGGATAGTGTATAGCACATGATGAGAAGGTTTCACACAGTGTAGGCTCAAGGCTGTAAGCTGGTTGTTCTAAACTAACCTGGCCTGATATTACTGCCTTCTGCAGCCCAATATGCCAAGTGCCATCACTGGTAGTTAATGGGGAATGAGGCATTTGGTGAGTTCAGTGTTTCTGTATTTGTTCTCTCAGAGAGAGAAAGACTCAGAGAAGCATAGACATTGATTTTTCCGGCTGTTAATGTGGTTGTTAACAAAAGCGAACAGAGGCTGAAAATCTCCACTTGCAGTGCATAGATATTTGCTTGCCAGAGACATACACTCTGTGACAGAGCTCTTTTGGAAGGGGAATTTGTGACGTTTAGGTATTGCCCCTTTGTCACTCAGAGAAAATCTGAAGCAACTTCGCAGACACTTATTGTGCAGTAGACACCGGCTCATGCCAAGGCTGCAAGTCCATACAGTCTCTGGGAAGACCCGACCATTTGCTCTCATTTCTCTTTGCCAGGCTGTGAAGAGTTACTGAAAGATGTCCTGTCTCCTGAAAACTCTGAGCCTCAACACTACGACCCACACTATGACGATTACTACTACCAGGTAAGAGAAACACTTACTCTGTCTTATGTTAAGTGAGCTGAGGAAGCCTCTAGTGTGATGTGTAGCTGGGTCATTGTAAATGCTGCTGTTGTCCTTGGCCTGTTGACTCTTCCTTCCTAGATTCGTGACTGTTATCAAGCCTTCTATATACTGGTATAAGCTGCATTAAATACAGGGTAGCTGTCAGCTGTTATGAGAGTATTTAGGATTTGGATAACATTCCTCTTACAAGCCTCAGCATTCACTTGACTGTGAAGGGAGATGTTGCATACAGGCTCGCTGGCACCACACGTGTGGAAAACACTGATTTGTGCATAATTAAATCAGTCAAATTTTGTAGGTGAACAGGTCCTCAGAGACTTCTGCAGATAATGAACAGAGACACAACAGCTGTTTGGAAGCAGAAGCAATGCACCTTTGGTACCTTGATAGTATTTTGACTGTTGGGAATAGCGTATTTTCAAACTATTTTCTTCATCTGTATCCTTAATTTGACAGTGTCTGTGCAGTCTAACAAGCAGGAGAATGCTAAGTTTTCCTGTAAGCATCTATTTCTCATTCATTTTACTTTGGTTTTAATCACTTCCACCCATGTAAATTCCCAAGGTTTAAGGTACAGTTCAGATAAAGATTGCCTGCCAGTGTGGTTATAGGACTGCAAGTGATCCTGAAATCAGTAGGGAAAGTAAGTGATGAAAGGTGATGAAGTGTGAGAACAATATTTGTGTATTGAGGAGAGACATGTGATAAGCATGCTGGTGTTGCAGCACTTCATGGTGTTACACAAAATGGTTTCCACTGTTCATACAGAAAGTACGGAGACGTTTCCTTCTCCTCTCTGCAGAAGATGGAAGGAGCCCTCCATGACTACAAACAGGAGCACAGAATTGGTCATAAACTTTGTTAATAAGGAGAAGTTGTCCTGATTTATTGGCTCCTTTTGCTTGCTGAAAATGACAGGCTGGTGTCAGTACCTGGGCTGTGGCAAGCTGGCACCACCATCACCCTGCTTTGTTTTTAAAACCTTATTTTTGTTGTAACTGATGACATAGATACCCACCATGCTGTTGCTTGGTTACCTTAATAGATATCATAAACCAAACTCCCAGTTTTGCAATAAGATGATAGAGGCTATAAAATGGCAAGCAGCCTCTGCAGATACTAGATGTTCCCATGTTACTATGCAGACACAGCAGGCGGGTTCTGGCAGTCTTTTGGAGGCAGGCAACATGGTCGTTGGGTCTTTATTCCTCAGGGATTTCACATCTGCTTTCACCCAAAGATGTGCTGTGGGGAGTGGCTGAAGGCAAACTGTGAGGTGACTGCAAACTGTACCACTCCTGACACCTATCCACCAGGAGAGCCTGAGGCAGGGGGAGTTTTAGTTGCTAATCCTGATAGCAGTGTTAGAGTTCTAGATTTGTGCCTCTGGAAGAGGAAGGGGGCAGAGGGTTACCCTGTTCAGAAGGAGTCGATCTGGCAGGGCTTTGGTGGAAGCCTTGCTGATCACTGCTTGGTAGGACTTGTGATGTCCCCCAGCCCCCCTCTACAGGCTATGCAGTGGGCAGCACCATTGCAGTCATGTCCAGCCCACTTTATTTGGGCCAACACAGCATTTGTGCAGCCTTTGAGCAGAACCAGGTTCTTCCCCACCTGCCCACAGGGAGGTGAGTTATCATGGGGAGAGGACAGGAAACGGTGCACGTTGTCGTCCACCACGCGCTTACCGCGGAGCTCCTCTGCACGGCTGCCTCCCAGAGGTTTCGCTGCAATCCCCGGGTCTTTCAGGCGCAGTTTAGAAACTGTTCGCTAGATGTCAGTTAAAGACTGGGAAAACGCTGTCAACAGGCGCTGCGCTTGCTTTAAGGATCCCCTGCTATGGCAGAAAGTTGGAGTTTGCAATGTGATGAAACAAAGAACTGAGGCCCAAGTGGGTTTGGGTTATTATGATTGATGAGATTTGCTCCCTGTTCCCAAGGAAGCACGTACTGAAAACATATGAGCTCTCTTTGCATCTCCCTGGCCTCACTGAATGTGAATCCCTGGTGATGTAGTCAAGTGCATGGATAGCTCCCAGTGGCACGGATGGTAGTTGCCTGTCTAATCTGATTTTCATCCCAGTATATCTTTTGCATGTCTGTCTAATTCTCAGTTGCAGTCAAATTCTCAGGCAGCAGCAGGATCTGTCTGCTGTGATGACACAAATAGGTATTTTTAAAGGGAATGCATCTTTTGCATTCTACCCAAGGAGATGGACTTACACAAAGGCAGGTACTGAGCTGATTCACTGTTGTGCTGCCTCTGTCTCTGTATTCACAATGTGATTTGGAGAGGAAAAGATTTATCCTTGTCACGTGTTACTTCCCATGTCCCCTGCTTTCACTTTTACTTCCCCTCCCCAGTGGCTACTCCCTGTATTGTAGCTTTCCAAAGCCCAAATGAAGAAACCTAAAGAGGTGAAGGGAATGCCAAGAAGTAGGATGAAGTGACAGGAGCCGTGGTAAGGTACTGAACTGCATCGGCTGTTTAGGTATGTTGAGTCAAATGGGGAAGAAAAACATGCCAAGCCTCCAGCCTTTAACTGCAATCAACTGGATGCAATTAATTTAAATTGATCCATAAAATCCCCTGGTAAAATCCTGGTAGCAGGAGCTTGGGGCATTTATTTCATTTGACATTTTCTAAATGGTCTGCTTTTACTTTTTATTGTCCTTCAGTGTAAACAAGAACAAAAGCTGGCGAGCTGGTAATGTCTAAAAAGGAGGAAAAAATCCTATTGTTTATGCAATTAAAATGCAGAGATAGTTCCGTGGGAGGTTTCTAATGGTCTGTAATGAGAGGCGGTGTCAGTGATATTTTGGGTGGATGCAGAGCTATTCCTTTGAGCTTAAATCTGTTACAGTGTGATATGCAGAAAACAAAGAGCAGCACTTGGTTACTACAGGACTCAGATCACTGGGAAGTCTCCCACTGACTTCAAGCTGCAAGGGTATGTTTTCTCTTAGATCAGAGAAAGCTGGTCCAGAGAGACTAAGGAGCATGGGATTGCAGTTATCAGCTGTAGAGCATCTCAGCTCTAGGACCTGCTGCCTCTGTGAATTCAGTGTGTGCTGATCTAGTTAAGCATTGTGCTGCATTTGAGGCACTGCTTCAGTCAAGTGCTGTTTATTAGTATAATATCTGTCTCTTGCAGCCTATGGAGAGATAATAGAAAAGCTCTGAATTTGCCAGAAGCCAATTTATGAATCCTGAATTCCTTTCACAGTGTTTCCTGCTGTGGCCTCAACTCTTGTTTTGGCTCCAGTTTGAAGGAAGACGTCAGTCTCCCTAGTCCAGCATGCAGGATTTGCTTTGTGGCAAGCATCTGGTAGCACTTCAGAGCCCTTCAATAGCCTTTTGGAGATAGTAACCAACAGAAAGTCCACAGCTGAAGTATGTGTATGAAAACCCAGACCCAGATTCAGCCTGCTTGAACAAAGCAAAGTGCCTGTGTTTAGCACTTCTGATGACTGGCTCTGGGCCTTCCCGAACACCTTTCCAGCTGGGAGCACTGGCCACAAGGCTCAAAAGGATTTAGGTTGGCTGCATCTGCAGCTCCCTGGCCAAGATTTGCATTGCAGGCCCTTAGAAGTAGTGACCTAGGTCTAGGTGCTCTTCTGTCTGAGCATCTAAGTGTAAGAGCTGGATTTTCAGCTCTTCACCTGGTGTGGTTTGGGTGTTCAGATTTGAAGGGAGCCTGAATCTAGATCACCTGGAGAGATAACAGAAAAGGAGGTTGAATGACAGATGGAGCCTCTCACTGCCAGGTAGCAGGGGACCTATTTGAGTAGCTGCTTGTGAAGTGACAGACTGTGTATTTATATGCAAGTAATTGCCTTTTCATCTGAAATGGATTGCCAAATGCCATACATGCAAACACAGTGGAAGAGCATGTTGTAAGATACAATAATAGCAGGGTCTTTGTTTTAAACAAGGCTGGTTTGTTTCTTGCTAATCGTTGCTGTATTGAGCTGCTGCTTTCCATTTATTTGCTGCTCTCACCTGTAACTTGGAGAGTAAATCTGCCCCTTACCAGGGTACAGGATTGCTGCATGTCAGAAAATGAGCTGCCTTTTCAGTCCTGTGTTTGCCTGCCAAGTGATTAATTACACTGTATGAGCAGCAGAAAAATTGTTGAGACATGACAAATACATGATGTTTGCCTCTGGGATGGAGCTGGGTCTGAGCTACTGCTTTGAAAAGATTTCAGTAGCAATTAGGAGACCCCCACTGGCTTCTGAAGAAAGGGCTTTTTTCCCCACTAGTTGCTTAAGGATTTCAGCTAATACCTGTCTCTGAGCAGAGGGGCTTTCTGCACTGGGAAAAGGCTGTGAACCAAATGGGGTTTTCATTAAGCGGTGGAAGAAGCCTGAAACTGAGGGAAGATGAAGGGCCATTTGCACAGGTCTCCTTTGTCAGCCTGGAATTGCAGTTGTTATCTCTGGTTGTGCTGTATCTTGCTATGTGTTAAAAAGCAAAGGTCAGGAAAGCATTGAATATTTTACTGAATGCAAACTTGCAGTTCTCTTCTTGTTATTCCCATATCCCATCTTTCTCTTTTTCACTGAGAGCATCCCTTTCACCAGGCATGCCAGCAGTGAAGGCGAACTAGTGGGGAAACTTTGGAGAGGCTGTAACCAGAATGGTTTGTATCTTTCATCCTGTACATGTGTTGCCAGTGTTCTTGGCCAGAATGCTTGACCCCATTTGTCAGAGGGTTTTCTTGGTACTATTTATAACATTAAACCCAGGTGTTGCCTAACTGTTAATGAAAAATATGTTTTTCCTCCTGCCTTTTGTAGTATCATTGGCAGTGACACTCCTATCTTAGCAGGGGCAAAACAGCAAAGAAGGTCATTTGGAAATACTTTTCCAACTGATAGCAAAGAGAAAAACGCAGCCTGTGCAGTAAGGAGAAACAATATTAAGCACAACGAATTAAAGGGTTTATTTTCCCTGTTTCTTATCAGCCCCCAGTTTTCCCCACCACCCACAATCTCACAGTCATTCTTGGCTCCCATTGTGTTTTCAACCCTGCAGATGCTCAGTGTCTGCTTTGTGTGTGAAGAATTCCCTCCCTGAGCTTTAGGCTCTGGGGGTGTTTATGTTACACAGTAATCAGCATAGTGCATGTTTGCAGATTGCTTCCCTTACCACGCTGCTGGTGGGCTCTTGTGTCCTGCTGTCACTGTGGCACCCACACTGGGATTATGAGCAGCTCATCTCATGTCTCCCCTGAAGAAGCTGGGAAGGCTGCTGCATCTTCATTCCTGCTACAGTTGAACATGGGACATGCATGTCCCTCATTACTCCAACTGGGAAATGTTCTGGCTGGAGCCCCTCTCTTGGGTATGCCAGGAGAAGCAGAAGCTTCCCTGATTTCCGTGGTCTAATCTAAAAGTCTGGTTTATATTTGGTGCTCCTAAATCTGCCAGACTCGCCTTCCCCTCAGATTCTGCTATGTCCCCTGGGAAATGATGATGCTCAGCATCTCCAGGGATGGCCTTTTGGGAGACCCAGCCTAAGGATTGATCCCAGTCCCTGCTAAAATCAGTAGGAAGACCTCTTAAACCCTGGCAGGAGTTGGGCAGCACTTTGGGTTGTTCCTGAGGTGGTCGTTGCCCAAATCCCTCACAGCACGGGGAAGAAAAGCACAGCCATGCAGTTACAGAGAGAAATAAGTCCATGTTCCTTGGTAGGACTAGACAGGATTATACACAGGCAACACAATGTCTGCACTGATGAGAAGTTTATTGGAGCCTCTAAGGGCAACACTCTCAGCAATTCATTTTTTCCAAGCATCAGAAAGCAACATTAACTACAACTGCTGAGAATCCCCCAGTGAACAATTACCCAGAGCAATGAAGAGCTCAGCGTGCCCCTGTTTGGGACTAATTTACATGGAAATTGCCTGGCAATATTCTGAATTCTAGTTTTTATGTTTGTGCATGCATGCAAAAAATAAGTGTCCTTGGTACAAAACACCTGCATAAAAATAACCTTCCTCTCGGGCTGCTCGAGCCGATTAGGAAATGCTGCCCTGAAGAGCTGCTCTGCAGAGAATGGGCAGTTTTGCACTTGGGGCAAGGTAGGCATCTTCAAACAAAACAAATGCCGACTCCTCCAAACCAGCCAAAAAAGAGATTGAGGATTATTTCCTTTTTGCAAACCAGTTTGAAGTTTTGATTTGGTGGCACATCACACCTGGACATTTTTAAAGGGGAAAGAACCTTTTCCCTGACTTGGTTTTGCTCAGTTGCAATAGAAAACATGCATAAAATAATACAAAAGAAGTGAAACACAGTCAAAAAATGCTGCTTTGCATCATGATGCCCTTCTCAAAATGGGGTTTGGATTTTCTTTTCAGAAAAAATCCAAGGTTTTGATCTTTTCATCCTAGGCTGAGCCAAGAAAGTGTTCTGAAATCCAAGAGCTCCCAGGCTGAGAGAAAGGTTTTCCCACCCAGTTCTTGCCACAGCACTGCAAGTGCAATCCCACTCTCAGAGGCCAGCAGCAGACTGCCCAAGCCTGGGAGTGTCCTGATAGAGATGTTCCTTTAGTTTCCAGAGCCCCCAGGATGGAGTATCCCAGTGCAGTGGTGCCTGTTCAGGTAGTGCTGTCTTTCAGGAGTTAGGAAGCTGGGTTGAACTTGTGCATGTCAATGGGTTTGGACAAATTCCACCAGTTAGCTGGTTTAAATTTAAGCCCCTGCTCTTGCAGGTGAACTCCTGGCCTCCTGTAATAGAAGCTGGAATCAGTGAAGAGCAAAACATTATTCTCTTCCCACAGGGACTTGTCTGAGTCAAAACTTACCATTTCTTAGGGCTGTATTGGGTGGTTTAAACTGGTGGAAGCTGACTGCCTGGTTCAGCATCCTTGCTATGACTTTGAGATGAAGTTCCAACTGTAGTGTCCTTCCAGGCATCTGTAGGAAAGTCACCTCATGCACTTGTTGTTATCTGTTATGTGACTCTCCTTTGAGTATTTATTTCTGCTCTGTGGCCCAGGTAGGATGTCATGAGACATTCAAAAGCTTTACCATTTTAAAGTCTGTCACGATCTCTTTGTCAGAACCTCTGTTTAATAGGCATTTTCTGCCTCATCCCTATTTTTTCTTCCTGAGGCATTGTCTTCAAGCTTTTTAGCTGCTGATTTTGTGGCTAAGCACAGTTTTGGGGGTGTTTTTTCTGGAATTGTCAGTTGCCATGGCAAAATATTCCTCCCGTCCTTGTCTCTCCATGGATAAACCAATTTAGGCTGTAGCTCAGTATTTGGGTAGAGGCTGTGAAATGACTTAAGGCTAAAAGTTGATCTCTTTCTATCAAGGAAGTCACATCCCTATGGATTTAATCCCTCTGGCAAAGCATGCCTTTTGTTTGCTGTCTCCTTTAGTTTGTGGTGTGTCTTCAATGCAGCATTCTTAACAACATAAGCAAAAGTAATGTTATGACGGGACTCGCTGTGCTGTACTCCCATGAAAGAAACACAACTGCTCTGTTGGAGGGTGGTGAACTTCACTCTGATCTATGGCCTTTGGGGAATACCAGAATATCTATAATGACAGTATCTACATAGGAAGCAGCACACATAGTGTTTGGCACATTTCTTGACACTTGTATGACAAGAAGGGTATCTGTGCCCTCCAGTTCACGAACTTCACACTGGCTCTTTCTTTCTTTGTTCTTACTTCTTGATTTCCTATTCTGCTTCATATCTCTTCTTCTTCTTGCTTGGGGAAATTTGTGCTGTATTTATGGGAGATTTTTGGACATAGATTGTTCTTCTTGGAATATTTTCAGTGGGAAGGCTGTGAAATTGAAATATGGGAGTCTTTTTTTGGAGTAAAACGCATTGGTTTAAATAGGTTTATCTGGTGAGGGCTTTTTCCATCAGAAAAAAGTTCTGTGTAGACCTGTAAAAGCTGATTGATAAAGCCAAGATTCCAGGTTATGAAACTACAGAGAGAAATTCAACCACAAAGAGATGTTCCAGCTAAACACCACCAGCAAAATCCCTCATTACACAAGCGAACAAAAAGGATTTGACTGTTTCTTTTCCACCTTCCAGCCTTTCTGACTGGGCTGAGAACAGTGGATTTTTGGAGGCAGCTTCTCTTGTTCAGAACAGAAGAGCTGCATGTACTATGAGCAGTTTTCCCACTAACCTGAATTCCTCCACAGGTGAAGTCTTACAGGAATCATTTTGCCACTATGGTGCCCATGATATTTCGGGGTTCAAATGCATTATTTTAGTAGCCTCAAGAGTTGCCACCAGAGTGACCCATGCAATTCATGGAATTGC
Source organism: Psittacus erithacus (assembly GCA_009867235.2). Classification (NCBI taxonomy): domain Eukaryota; kingdom Metazoa; phylum Chordata; class Aves; order Psittaciformes; family Psittacidae; genus Psittacus; species Psittacus erithacus. The sequence goes on along the minus strand of WYDI02031798.1, from coordinate 76,133 downwards.
CCAGTTCTTTTCCTGGTTGTGAAAGCTCAAGGGCACCTTCCCCACTTCCCCCTTCTTGCATTTCACGCCCAGACTTTGCACAGTCCAAAATCCCCACAAAACCACATGGAATTTGGTTTTCCCGGCAGCACTGAGACCTGCCTCCTGCTGTGGGATGCTACTGTAGCAAGGTGCTGTGCGGTGGGGACTGTGGCACTGTCCTCTATCAGAGGCAATGGAGCTATTTAAAATTAAACCATCTTACTCAGCTGGGCTCAGAGAGCTAAAAATTACATCTTGATCATCTTGTCTATTCTTAGAAGCTGGAGAAGAATCAGTGTGGGTTTGGGGGCTTTTTACATGCTGCTGTGGAGAATGTATTTGTCTGGATCAAGGCAGGCTTTTGCAGTGCTGTCACATATCTGGGCTGCAATAAGCAATCTGTAACAGAACAGGGTGAAAAAGTAGGCCAGCCTACAAGAGAGTATCTAGGAATTACTCCGGAGGGATTTATGCTACACTGTCTCCAGCAGCTGCAATAACAGCATGAAACTGAGATTAAAAATTAAGAAGAGATGTGGGCTATTTGACCTTCCATCAGTGACACAGAGGCCCTGTCTGGAATAAGGATGCAGAGAAAGGCAGCTTCTGTTGAGCGTTTGCATGCCAAGAAGAAGCTGCTAAAGCTCATCCTAAGCTCAGTGGAACAGAGAGATCATTGCTTTCCATTCCATGTGGTCCTTGCAGAGCCTGGACAGGTTTCGGAGCTGTGTGTACCAGTACTACCCAGTACAGGCACTGCTGCTGATCTGTGTTTTGAATAGAGTGGAACAGTTCTTGCTCCAAAAGCAACCGTCTCATCTAAAGAGATGAGATTTGGAAAGAAACTGTCAATTGTTACATTTTCTAAGTGGACGGAAATCCAGGCAAGATTATTTAGGCCCCTGAGAGGTCTTGTTGCTGAGGAGTTTTGCTCTTTGGCTTCATCTTTTTACCCAGACTGTTCTTGTGGTTACCCAGTTGACGCTTAATATCAGTTGGGGAATAGGCCATGAGATAGAGTAGCCTGTTTGGCTGGATGTGTACATTGGATCCCAGGCTTGTTTTGGTACTCAGCATTATGATAAGCTATGAGGAAGGTTAAGTTGGAATAATAATGTAACCATGGTAATGTTGATACAGAGTTGACGCAAACGCTGATGAGTGTTTTGGGTGTGAACTCTGCGCCCTTTGATAGATATATCCCAAATACATAAATATGGTGTAAATGTATTGTAGAGCTTTGGCCAGCCATTTTTGTACAATAGTGCAATACTGAGGTAAACTTTCTTGCCCATGGTAGAAATTCAGTCCTGAGACTGCATATAGTGCTTGACCTCGCTTAAAATGGGGGGAAATTCTCAACTTACACAAACTGGATATGCTACCACCTTCTTCCAGCAGCAGAGGGGATTTGTTTGGCTTGTTTTGGCCACAGGCAGAGCAATAGGCAGAACCTCAAGTATTTTTATGTATTCTCCACAAGATGTTTCCTGTATTAGTAACTGTTCTGCATTTATTACTGGCATGTGGGTATGCTGAAAAACAATATTGCTGTTTGTTGCTGCAGTGAGTTTTTCATTGCTGTGTCCTTGAAGGTTAATGTCAGTGAGGAAGATTTGTTGGGTAACTGAGGCATGTGGCTGTCATCAGGAGGTGGACCGCATCGTTACAGTGCCCTAAGGCATGCTTGTGGAAAAGTCTGGTGCATGGAAGATGGGAACTGGTCCAAAATGGTTCCTCAGCACCAGAAGGGTGTTGAGATTTAAACAAAACCAATTGGAAGAAGTCTGAACTGTGATTAGGATGGTTCCTTTTCTTCACCAGCTACTTGTGGAGAATGGATGTTCTGCAAATGTTTATCTAGTACTCCCAGTCATTCTAAAGGATCCCATGCATCATACAGCCTTGTTGGTGTTCTCCCTCCCTTTTCAGTGGGATATTTGCTATACATCTATGTACTGCAAAAGCCTGGGAGCTTTCAGCATGGGATTTGGGCTTTAAGAGTGCGTGAAAATCTTACCTTAAACCAGCAGTCTTTGCCTTGTTAAATTCTTGCCTTTTTAAAATGAGATGCACAGATGTTTTCCAAGGAAAGAGTCATAATTTGCTATTAACCCTGTGGAAAAGTGAGGAGAGAGACCTAAATAATGAATGAAGTCAGTATTTCACCGCGTCTCAGATCTGATTCTTATGGTAGTCAGTAACGCACAGTATTTGGTGGGACTAACAGATAAATATTGCCTTTCATCAATATCTGCTTACCTCTGAACTCTTCATCACAGAGATCAACAACCATCCCTTTATGAGTCACTCTGCAGGGTTACTTGGCTGCAGGAGCTGCCGCAGGTTTCTCAGCTGGGAAGCTGTCAGTTAAGTGAAAGAGTAAATCACTGGCTTTCTATTTCTGCCACATTTTGAAACTGCACTTGAAATCTGTTTGTCTCATTGCCAAGCTAACAGTAGGATATTACAGGGGAATTATGAAAGGGAGTTTTGTACAGGAAAGCCAGCGCTGTCACCTGTTGCTGACACGATGCCTTGTCTATAAAGAAAGTCTGAGTAAGATGTCTCAGATTACCGCATCGTGACAAAACTTTGCTTTCAGGAGACATCCTGTGTCATGGTGTGGTACTGGAATCAAAGGAGAAAGAGTTTATACTCGGATACTGCAGAAGGTGCCCTGCCAAGGGTGACTGATACCCTGCTGGTCTACAAAGAAAAGCTTTAGCAGTGAAATGTAATGAGTAACACTGACCTGGGTGCTTCATGAAGCAAAATCCTAGGGCTGGGGAAGGTCCTGGAGCACTTTTGCTGCAGTTGTTGAAGATTACTATTTTTTCCCTATGAACAAAGTTCAGATGTTTTTTGGCTTAGAGCCTGGGCATTCATTACTTGCTGTGCTGCTGAGTAACATGCCTTTCCTCTAGCTTGTATGTAGTCTTATTAGATCAAAAACCCTTACAGGAAGAGACAGTCTGTCTTGATTGTATTTTTATATGACCTGTCATGTGGGGGCTATTTCTTTGCCTCTCCCCTGGGAGTACAGGACCTCTTCAAAGAGATGGGAAAGGGAAGAAATCAGCACTATTAGGAGTATATCAATATTTACTGTACCAAATGTTCATATTTAGCTTGACTTAGATACCTGCATGCATATAGACTCACCTTTATGTACACTGTCATCTTCTTAAGAGGGAACTGATATTCTAGAGTGGAAGGACTCCTGAATCAGCTCCCAGGAGCTCAAACTGCATTAGGACATCCTCCCTTCCCTGCTCCTGTCCCACCACTGCTAGCATCACTCCTTGGAACTGGCTTGTGCAGGTCCTCTTGGGGAGGCACAACATCCTTTCCTAGCTCCTGCTTTGCAAGGGCTGCCTTTGCACTCCTGCCACTTCCACAAGGGCCAGTGGATAACAAGAACCACATGGACCACACAGTTTGTTTCCTGAGGTAATTCACCATCTGTAACTGCTTCTTAGACAACATGGGGTCCCAAAGCTTCCCCCCTGCTGACAGCTCACTGCCTCACAGGACCGCTTTTCTCATGACATCTAAACACTTCCACATTGAACATGATTTATTAGAAGGGAGACGTGAGTGTCAAGGGCAGGGATCAGTGTTTAGGAATAGTTCAGTATTTTAATTTGACCATATTATGGAAATAGAATGTGAAAGGTAACCAGGAGTAGTTTACTTCCTGCTGAAATGGCAGTGAAAGCCACATCATGTTTAGCACATGCAGGGGCCCTTCCATGACCTGTTCTTACAGGGCATGGGTCACTGCAGGCCCTTAGCTGGGCTTGCCCTGCAGTCACAGCGTGCCTCGATTTTCCTTGGATGTTTCCAGCCTCCATTGCCATGCTTGGTGCAGCTGTTGGGCTGAATTCTTCATCATCGGCTTCATTTTCTTCTGCTGCTGTATATTCAGAAGTGTCTGTGCAGCACCAGGGCCACTGACAATACTGCTGATGACTTCACATCACTGTTTAATTAGGATGGAAGACAGGGGATGAGCAACTGGAGATTTTACACTTGGGAAAGAAGCTGATTTATGGCGCAATCAGCCCGCTGGCTCTGGCAGGCTGTTCTTTAAAAAGCAAGAGGAATATTCTTGTCAATTTGGGGTTGATGTAAGTCAAGAAGGTTGTGTGAAATCTGCTCAGGCTGTGATTGCAGAGACCTGACGGGGACAGAAATCATTCCCTGTTAAATTCTGAGTGGCGCCTTTGGGAGGGAGGCCAGGCCCTCTATGAGCCTGGAGTTCTCAGTGCCTTACTGGGACTTGTATTGAAAGGCCTGGCCTGGGCTCTGCACCTTTTCAGTCACAGGGCATGGCTCTTGCTGTAGCAAGGGCTTTCTGTTCTTTTGCCAGTGTGGAATTGCCTGGGAATTAAAACGGATCTTATTCCAAAAGCAACTACGGGATGTATGTACATGCTGCACTCCCCCATCCTTGTGTAAATGTGAACATTGCCCCAAGCCATAGAAAATCAATGTGATGGTGCCTCTGAAAGATCTCAATAGTGCTGATACTGTCACAGCTTTGCCCACACTCAGGAGCTTTATTGCACTGCTCTGTGCTTCCCCTAAGGCTGGAGTTTTCCCTGCAGTGTTCTGAAACAGAACCATTACACAAGTTGAAGGTATCTTGCCTCCTGCCACAGATCTGCACCTGCTGTTCCCTGCTCCACATCTCGGGCCCAGCATCACCCAGTCTAGCATCAGCACACCTGGCTTTTGCCAGGCTGCCAACAGCCCATATGCAAGGGGTGGTCCCTGCTGTCTGAGATGAAATGTCTCTCAGATCTTCCTCACAGTTCAGCTGAACTAGAGGTTATGTTTTTCCTGGTATGTCTGTGTTTGTTGAGGAAACTTTTCTATGGTTATATTTATACTCTAATCCCTGGAGGCACTGTAGCAGAAACAAAAGGCTGTTTTCTGTGTCTCTCTCAGACTGTTGCATCACTTGTTGCCCTGGAGTTCCTGTAGGTTTGGCTCAGCTATGGCTGAGTTGCCTTCTCTTCCAGTTCCTGAAGGGGGGCTATAGGGATGCTGGGGAGGGACTCTTCATTAGGGACTGTAGCAATAGGACAAGGGGTAATTGGTTAAAACTTAAACAGGGGAAGTTTAGACTGGATCTAAGGAAGAAGTTCTTTACTGTAAGGGTGGTGAGGCACTGGAATGGGTTGCCCAGGGAAGCTGTGCATGCTCCATCCCTGGCGGTGTTCCAAGGCCAGGTTGGACAGAGGCTTGGGTGACATGCTTTTGTGTGAGGTGTTCCTGCCCATGGCAGAGGGGTTGGAACTGGATGATCTTAAGGTCCTTTCCAACTTTAACTCTTCTATGATTCTAATTCTAGCTTTACTGTTAATGGAAGATATACTTAGAGGGACTGTAATGCTAAACACAGGACCAGGAGGGAGAATAGCTGAATTCATATTCCTGTTTTGCTACAAACCTCCTGTGATTTTTGGGCAGGGCAGCTGAAACCTGCCCTCCATCATTGATTTTTGGGTAGGGCAGCTGAAACCTGCCCTCCATCATATGATGCTGTCCTCTCTATCAGTAAAATAGAGATAAAACCATTAGTTCTGGCTCTTTGGATGGCAAGCTGGCTGGCAGAGCGTGTTTCCCCCACTATATGTGCTGGCTGCTGAGCAAAGTAGCTCTTTCCCCTGTTGACTGGCTCCAGGGAACAGATAGTGAATTAACATGTTGTGCTCCCCCACAGCCTAAGAACAGCAGCCACATCCCTCAGCAGACTCCAGAAGGGTCTGACTGTTAAATAGTTGCTGCCTGGCTTTTAAGAAATGAAGTGAAACTTAAATGGGAATTCTGCAAAGTTTGGTAGCCTTTCCAGTGTGCTGGCATCATTCCTGGTGGGTGTTCAAGCTTCCTGCCTAATGGGGGTTTGTGAGAAGGCATCAACTCAGAAGAAGTGTCAACAGCACCACAGGTCACACAAGGACATATTATTATGCACCTTTGACAACCCAGCCAGACTTCACATCTCAGTCCAGCATGCAGCAGTCATTACTCACCCTGCATAATCCTCTTGACCTATTTGGTTTTGCCTTTCACAGTGGTCACATTTGAAACTACTGTCTAGAGCTGGTTGGGCTCACACCAAGTTGTTAATTGGGAGCTGTCTAGCTAAGGGGTAGCACAGACACAAAGTTCAATGTGCTCAGCCCCTGGCTGCAGTGTTGAACATTCCCAATGGGGTGATGGCCAGGAGGCCCGGGAGAACTTGTGTCACCAGTATGCACAGGGACTTGCTTCCTGCTGCTCCCAGAGGGACTGATCACCTGAGCACTTTGGCTTATCTGAAATTAAGGATTTGACAGGATCTGACCCAGCAAAAGGGTTTGAATGTGAGAAGTGCTGATGGAATTTACATACAAGAGGAGGAAAGCACTAGTTGGAACAATGGACCAGGCAGGGAAAGAGTGCCTGCACATCTCCATCCCAGAGAGCTGGTAAGCATGGCCTTTGTCATTAGTGCATTTTTGAAGGGGTTGCCACCCTGGTTGCTTCCCCCTAAGGCAAAACAGCAGCACAGTTCACAGGCTGTCACTCACCATCATCTCACATTAGGCTGCTCTCAGTTGTCCTGGAGGGACAAGTGTAGGGTGGCCCTGCACTGGTGACAGGGTGTGGAAATGATCTGCAAACTTGGTACAGAGGCTTGTTGCTTCTGAGGGATGTATTCTGCATACCATATACCTGTGAAATTCCTGGAGGCGGACACAGATATGTAGATGAAGGAATTAGCATTAAAACAATCTGCAATACTTATTCCATTATTATACTATTGAAGTGCTTCAGAGGCTCTAATGAATTCGTGTCACAGCTTCTCTGGGAGCTAGAAGATTGCTATTCACCCTGAGTTTGAAGAAGATAAATGGAGCCGTTCAGTGATAAGGCCCAGGTAGGTGGCAGAGTCAGATTGGTTTCCAGAAGAGCCCGGTGCCTACATACCACTGTGGTCATGGAAGATGTCCATCACTGATTGGGAACCTGTACCTGTATCTCAGCTGGTGCCCTGTCTGCTGGTGCAGCTTTTGTATCTCAGCATATATAACATTCAGCAGTACTTTAGTGCATGTAGGTGGAATTGGATACTAAATTTCATGGGTTAATAATTTTCCAGAATGCTTTTCCTTGTTCCTCTGTCTGCAGAGCCTGCCCAAGTGAAAGGCAGAGCACAAACCAGGGCTTCCTTCCCTCAATTGGGGAACAGATCAAAGATGTAGTGGTGATGGTGCTGCAGGCATATGTCTTTCCACACTAGTTATGAAGCCACTAGCCTAGCAAGATTAGCAGGTGTCAAATCTACTTCATAAAAAGAGGCAAGGGTGGCATTACAAGTTTGCTGCACCTTTGTACAAACAGGCATGTTCTAACTAGTTGGGTCAGGCTGTATTCTGTTAGAAGGAGCTAGTGCTGGAAATCTCTTCCTTTTGTATCAGCTTTCCTGCCTTTTCCTGGTGTCTCAGTGGCCGGAGGTGTATGTACTGTTACCCTCCAGTCCCTTCAGGCATCTATAAAAGTTTGCAAGGCTTGATTTGGAGGTGATGGCCATGAAGTGTGGTGCCTACACTGCCATGCACACGTGGCAGAAACTGCTTCTCTCACACTGTAAGGTTACGCACTTGTCAGGAGTGGTATGGTCAGTATATTTGAGGGATGGTGCAGGTAGGACCTTTCTTGATTCTTGCTCTTTGTGAAGCTGTTTCCTTGTCTCTTCTGTGTCAGTCTGCACTGCATATTTCTAGCTTCATTAAAGCCCTGGGTACTGAGTGTTACTGTCTGCGTGCTCTGTTGCTGCTCATTTCTGTAGGGATTTAGGCCACAACTGCTTCATGCTGCCATCATCAGCTTGTGAGGAGCAAAGAAGAAATGCAGGGTATTCCCTAGATGCCAGGATAATCGTATCTTGACAGCATCCTAATTAATCATCTCATAACCAGGTAATTATTTCCCATGTAGCTGTCTAATCACCATTTAGTAGCCCAGACTTCAGCCTGCAGGTAAGGAATACTTTCAAATGAGAGTTCTAAGGAGAGGAATGCAGTGGGTCTGTGACTCCTGGTGCGGCTCCTCTGTCTTCCTTGAATTACTCCTGGGATTAATTTGGTCCGCCAGTTCTTTTAGTCTACTGAACCACAGAGCAGCCCTAATTATTGCCATATTGGCAACAACAAAGACAATGACCAACTCCATTGCTCAGTGTAATGGACTTAGCTGCTATTCTGCAGCTGGTAACGTGCTCAGAAGTACATCCATATGTTAGCTCGCCTTGAGCTCTTGCTAACCTAGCAGATTATAAGATAATGAGCTAGAGCCGTAATTTGGGGATCAATATACAAGATGCTCTTAAAAGGTGAGGTTATGTATTAGAGTGTGCTGAATGCCTCCGTGGTAGAGAAGAAATTCACTTGTAAGCCAGGGAAGACCACAAAGATAAAAATGACAATCTCCAGTCAAAGCTTACTTAACATTCGCACCTTGAGAGTGTTTTCACCTCTGCCTCCACCTGATTCACTTCTCTCTTAGGTTTCCCAATATTTGTGATGTCTTGAGTGTGTGCGTGCCTGCACATGAGGCCCACTTCTGTCCATCAAAAACTATAGACTCATTCAAAAATTCTAACCACATTTGGAAGAGAGGCAGGAACCTCAACAATATTAAACTCTTACGCTCCGTAAAAATAGGCTTTTGTATGGGTACAGTTAAATAGAGACAGGCTTTCATTCCTGTGACTTCACCAGTGTAAAAATGATTTAATACATCATTATTCCCATCTGTGAAAGAAAATGGTGGATGACTTAAGGCACTTCCCCACTTGCTGAGCTGCCTTGTGGGCTGGTAACGTCATTTAGGTGCGTGTGTTTTGGGTTGTTGTTAGCTGCGTGCCACACTATTTGTTATAAAACTGAGCCCTAAGATGTCAGAGCCCAGCTCAAACAGCATACATACACCTACCACAATGCTGGCCATGGACACAGTGGTGGCTTAGGATCTCCTGTTACTTTAAAGCTGTGTGACTCTAACAAAGAGGTAACTTCATGTCTTGGTGGCAGGTTTGCCTCAGACAAATTGCAGCAATTTTCTCATGCCTTTTAGTGCTCAGGTGTACCCAGGTACCTCTGTATGTATTTGCTGTATGATTATACCTTCAGTTTTGCATCTCTGTTCATGAGTCCAGATCGTCAGACCTTTGCTCAGCCCAAACTCAAGATGGCCTTGCAAACACTGAGGAACTGGAGTGTGTTTTGATTTTCCTTGGCTTGTTTTCTTTCCATTATCTCTTTATGGTGGTAAAGATTGCTGCTGTTGACCTCAGAGCTCTGACTGGGCTTTGCTGGGTGGAAGACACACAAGGAGGAATGATGTGCAAGCTCTGCTCTTGATAGCTGGCCTCATGGAGCTTCTCCCCAGAGAAGCCAAGAGGAGGGGAATAGAGACCACATTAATAGCTGGGACTCTCCAAGAACACGTGCTGAAATAAAAGCAGCTAAAAATAGTCTCTAAGACTAAATGTGAATCATCTGGAGAGTAACGAGCTAAAGTTTCTCCAAGACAATCCCAAAGGGAAGAAGCCATGTTTGCAGAAGCAATCATGCAAGCTGGAAGCAAATAAAGCCTTCCTGTGAAAAACTGCCACCTCCAACATATGCTGTGGAGGAGCCTTCATATCCTTCCCCAGGTCGGCCTTGTCCAGTTGTGCTGGGGCTCAGTCTCATTCTTACTGGTGCCGTTTGAAGTTAAGTTTCTGTCAGGATGGGATTTTGATCATGGTTCCAAAACTGGAGCTCCAGCGCGTGGAATCAGGCTTAGCGAGAACAACCAGTCCGTGGAATTTCTCTCTTGCTCCATGGTCAGGCAATTCCCAGGGCTCAGGAACATGGCAGGGTGGTAAAACTTCTTTTAAAGTAGAGTTTAAAAACTTTGAACCCCTTTGCACCCGTTCTCCCAGTGCAAATGCTCATCCCCTCCTGCCTTCCCCCTGCCATTCATTCATTCATCTCTCTTTGACAGCCATAATCTGCTGCTGTGGGTTACCAGAGCTATTTCCAATGCAACATGCTTAATCCGAAATTGAAAAGTCATTGTGAGCTGGGGCCCCAGTGTCATGTGCTGAATATCTTAGATGCGGAAAGGGATCAAGGTGGCTTCTCAGTTACCAGTAGTTAACACAGTCTGTTGTGGTTTATTTACTCACCATTTATAAGTGTCTTTGTACCTCCTACTAGGAAGAAGTGGGATCTGGAAATAAGATATCTTTTGAATAGCTGTAGGTTTGCTGTAGCACTAGAAGGAACTTCAGCTATAATGCAGCTATAGTGTGTTCTGACAGGCATTGAGGAGGCAAACTGAAGCCTTTCTGCTATACAATGCTGGGCTACAAAAGCAGCATTACAGCGAGCAGCCCTTGCAAGGCGGGAGTAGCTGATTGCAGATGCATCCCATAGTGTGCGGGGCAGGGTGGCTTTCCAGAGCAGCACCGTGCACGGCTGCCCCATGGAGTAACAGGAGGAGATGAGGTCCCACGGCTGCACTGCTGTGCCAGGAGCAGGTACTGACCTGTGGCACACCTGCAGGAGGAAGCCTCATCCTTCAGATGCTGCTGGAAGGCCGCTACATTCCAGCCTGGAGTGCCTTTAGTCTGAGTATCTTTCAACTTCTCTTTCTTGTGATGACATTTCTAGTTAAGACACTGGATAAAGTGCCGAGTCCAATGGTGAAGCTGTTTCCTGTTCAAGTTGAAATGTCGGTAAAATACTGATTTTTGACAACATTTTGGTTCAGGAGAAAGGAAATTATGTCTAAACTTCAGAGCATCTTGTTTTAATGTCTGTCAGAGCAGAGAATTTCAATTCCATTTTGACTGGATTTTTAACCAATCTGTTTAATTGCATAAACATTTTTTAAGAAACTGATTTGCCTCAGTTTTTAAAAACATCTTTTAGTAAAAACTTTCACATTTTCCTTTAATTCTTTTCCAGAGGATCAGAATCTCTCTTTCAGAATTCCCATTTTCAGCCTGAGGCTGGTGAAGGCCAGGGTAGGTATCCAGCGAAGCCATCTAGGAATGCAACAGGAACTATATTCCATCAGAAATTGTTCTTTTCCATTCAGGAGAATGGGCAATGCAAGCTGTTTGTCTACTGGCTGTTAACAGTGCAGCTGGGTTTTCCTGATGTGATTAGAAGACTACAACAAGAGCCCCAAGGCATCTCCTAACAAGCAATGTATCCCTTAGCGTTTCTACAGCAAACTGAGGCTTTTCTGGGTTACACATGTCAAAAGTAAGTAGTGGGTGTAACTTCCATTACCCACCAGAGAGGAAACAGAAGGAAACAGTCTGATAAAATCATAGTGGTTTATTAGGCAAATTTTCCCATGTAAGGCTAAAAAGATTGCTGCCCACTGGATTTATTCCAGGCTTCAGGCCTGCTGTTTAAAAAGCTGCAAGCGTGGACACACAAGGAGTTATTTTACCTTCTCAGATTGAGACCTCCTGAAAGATTCATGGGAATTGTGAATGGGGGAGGTACATTTTTACTTACACGCAGCTTATTTCATTGTGATCTTTGATCTTTATTTCATTGTGAGTCTTTGCTGTGGAGTGTGGAGCCCTTCCCTCTTGGTTCACCCTGCACACCCCAGGTACATCCTATCTCTGAGGGAGAACTGGCTTCATCCCCTGCCCTGCAGATGGGTTGTAGGGATGCTCCAATGCTGGCCTTGCTGAAGAGCTGATCAGGCCCATCCTCAGCACAGTCTGCAGTGAGGCTTTCAAATGAGCAGCATTTCTTTATGTTGGGATATCACCAGGCAAGCTCCCAATGGAGAGCCACTGAATTCAAGAGCTCTGCAGACTTACTGGATTCCTAAATTTTATGGAGAGGGTGCTACATCAGGCCCAGCTATGCAGTGATTTGGCCTAGAAGCTGAGCCTTGACTGCTGGAGAGTGAGTGTCTTCAGATCTGTGTGTAAAAAGCAGGAACTGTCTCAGGTGTCTCACTCCCTGGTGTGCCCATAACTAGTGTTATTAACAGATTAACATCCTTTTTGCAGAACATGTAATGCTTAATCTCTTTCGGGGTGAATGTTGAAGCTGGTTGAAGGCTGCACACCACAGGGCTCAGTGCAAATGCAGTGCCAGGAGCAGGCAGAAGAGCAGTTTATTCTTTCCCTTTCAAAACATGTCTCTGGGAGTATAAAGAAGTGTGAAAACTCATATGCAAAACCAGAGTTATCTTCCTTGGTCCTTTCTTGACTTTATTGCCGCCCTTTGCTTCCTACCTTCCTTTACAACCCTGTTATCTGACATCAGAAGCTGAGGTTTTACTGGAAAGGTATATTTAACTTGTTTACTTTAACCACACTACATGTGGTCTTGTACAAAGAGTTAATTTTAAGTTACTTACACATAATGGTAACTGCGGGAGGAAAGAAGAGGGTTAAAGTGTATCCTTTCTGAGAACTCTGATCGTTAAATGTTTGACCCTTCCCGCTTTGAGCAACCCTCATCAGCAAAATGAAGGGTTCAGAATTTCCATTGTTGCAGAAATCTCTGTGTTAGGGTTATGATTGACTAATAGGAAAGGGCAGGAAATGCTTTTTTGACACCCTTAAGGACTGAAAGATACTGAAACCCACCCATGCTAACTCAAGACGAGTTCATTTTCAGATGTTTGTGATCCACAGGAGAAAAAGAAAACTGTCAGAGCAGTCACACTGATAATTTTTAAATGCTTTGACCTGACTTTGATAGTGTCAGCATTCTTATTGTAATTTACCTGTAGAAACAGAGATTAATGTTGAATGGGAAAGCTGGAGCGAATTTAGGATTAGCTGTAACGCTGGCGCAATGAAAAACGGGATTCTTAAATGCCTGTTCGTAAGTCCTGGTTTTGCACAGTCTTCCATGAGCTTTGTGAACCTTTTCCGTCTTAACATAGCTAAGATATGGGATAGCCATTAACACAATTAACATGTTATGGAAGGGACAACAAATTCAAAAGGGTAGGAGCCCAAACTCACACCTCTTGTACTGGTGTGAGAGGCAGGAGAGAGGTGGTATTTTTTCAGACAGGCAGTTTGGCTTCTGCTGCATTTCAGACTTCTGTTTTCCTTTCATCTGCCTATGTCTTGCTCTCTGCAGCTTCATTCATCTTGTATTTGGACTCGGAGATCTTTGAGGTAGACTTGTGAATTTCTACCGGCATCTGGCATCATTAGACCTGACTGCTCGGGTCTGTTGCCATAATGCAGAAGCGCAATCGTGTTACCACAGCAGCTGACTTTCTGAATTCCCTGTGTTTCCAGAATCAAGCATCTTGTAACTGTAGGTCATAAAATTTTGGTGTAGCTGTTCAGCGGTAACTGATGCCACTGCAGACTTCAGCATCAAACCTGAAGGCAGACTTCAGTCCTGCCATTCATTTGTTTTGAAACTAAGATGAACGCAGAGAGCTTGTGAAAAACCAGAGAGAAATGTTTTGTTAATAAGCAATGTTATGAACCGGTGAAATCACTGCATTGAAGTTTAGCTTTACCTGAACCAAAGAAATAGATGCTGTTTGCAGCTCTGTGTGATGCCTGTGCTGGAATCTCCTGTTGAAAGGAGGATTTGATTAGGAATGCCTTAGCCAGGGCGAGTTCTGTAAGCTTTGGAGTCTGCCCCGGGTGTCTTGGCAACGATGCACAGTTGAGAGCCCTCATCAGCACACACACAGAGTGTGTCCCAGGTCTGCCTTCACATCCCACTTGTGCAAAGGCAAGAGAGAAAACTTAGCTGCTACCAAGACAGGTTTAAAGACCCTGCAATTCCCTACAGAGGCTTCCACCGCTGTTCTCAGTAAGTATAACTTTAAGGAATGATAAATTTTCTCTCCCCAGAAGTCGTCTTTTGTTAAGTGTGCTGTAGATCAGGGATGTAAATCAGGCTAAAAGCCACAGTTAAAATGCACAGAAGTCTGCTTTCAATTACTGTGAACTGCTCTAACTCGCCATTAACTGAATGGTGTGAGGTGAAGGAGATGAGCCTTAGAAAACCTTACAGATCGGGAAAGCAGAGCCTGTCCCTTCCCCCTTTGTCAGCTTGTTCTTTTCAGGAGTGAGCTGGTTCATTGTGTGCGCAGTGCTACCTACAGCAAAGCTGTCTCTGTGTGTGGGAGTCCCAGGGCCTGTTGTGGGCTCTGCAGATCTCTTCCTGCACTGCTGATGCAACAGGGAGCCTGGCGCTGCAGCGGGCAGCGAGCCGTTTCCAGTCATGCACCAAAGACAAACACTGTGATAAAGCAGTTCTGTTGTTCTGAAGGTGAGAACTTCAGCTGGGCCGGACTCTGTTCACTAAGATGTCTGTTTTCTGACACAGAACTAGAATGTGCAGTGAGCTCTTGTTCCCTTTGAGCTTTTCCTCTTTCTGAAGTGCTTGTTTGCTTTTGATGGAGTAAAAAGTGATTGCGGAAACACAGGCCCTGGAGAAGTATCTGAAACCAGATTGTGGTTGCATGGCTGGTTCGGGATTGGGGTGTGTGAATTACTAGCTTCACAGTGTGACCTCAGGGAAAGAGGTAATCCTGGTTCCACATTCAAGTGGGCCCATCGCAGCCTTCACTTGCTGGCATGTTGTGCCTGTGTGGGGTGGGTGGGTATGGGTGTCTCTGTGCTCATGGCAACCTCTTCCCGTACCTGTGATGCAAATGGCAATCACTGCAGGTGTGTCTGTGCTTCTGGTTTAAACACCGCAGGGCAGAGACATGCACAGGCAGCGGTGCATCCTGTAAAGAAGTGTTTACATGAAGTACGTGTTAGCGTAGAGCTGGGGGTTTGCAGGCACAGCGTTGGGCTGGGCTGGCCTTGCTCCATGCAGGCTGTGGTCCTCTAAAGAAAGGCCAGGGCAGCGGCGTGGCTCCCTCATCTGCAGTTCCTTCACAGCTCAGTTGCCTAAAACTATATCCTCAGGAAGACAGCTTGCGGCAATGAGGAGAGGAGAGCCCCTGCGTGCTGTGACTCATGCTGCTGCCTTGAGATGACTGTGCTTGGTTGTCATTCATGGGGCTGTGCCACCCATCCTGAAACGGCTGCACTTCTCAGCAGCTGCTTTTGTGGGGATGAAGGAGATTAGTCACAGAGTACAGTGAGTGATGAATTCAGATCTGCTCCTTTGGGAATAGTGAATGCTGCAGTGGGAGGAAGAGAAGTCAGAACTCGATTTATCGATGCTCTTTGATCGGGTGATCATACACATGCTTTTTGTGGGGAGGACTGTGAGTTTAAAGAAACTCAGTTCAAAGGCTTCACACATCTGATCATCAGGCCGGATCCCTGTAGCTGTGGTTCCTTGTTTGAATGAATGTGTAGTTCAAGCAAGGGCTGTCATACTTGAGTGGCAGCCAGATGAGGCTGCTGCACCTCATCAGCTCTCTTGCTGTCCAGCACTGTGCACAGCAGGGTGTCTGCTGGAAGCCAGCTGTGCCTCAGTCTGTAGCCTCTCTGCCTGACAAGTGACAAGGTTTTGGCTGGTCTGGCCCTTCTCAGCTTCCACTGTCATTTGGGAGATACCTGACCAGAATCTTCCATTTAAATCAGCAGAACTGACTGAAGCCAGCCCTGGGATAGCACATCCTAATTAAGAGTCTGGCATGTCATTGTTTAAGAAAGAATATAACAGCCTTGGCAAGTAAGAGGTGTGTCCCTTTGCTCCTCAGGCAGAGGGTGGTTCAGGTCATGAATGGGGAACTCCTTGCATGTAGTGTGTTGCTGATAGATGGTTTGGGCTGTGCTGTACATTCCATGGCAGTATTCATGTGGATATTCCTGATTACTCCCTTGCAGCCTCTTATGATGACCTCAAGAGCATAGTATTGCTTGATTTTGAGTTGCTGGGCCTGTTCCTTCAGAGAGTTGCTATACGTCACCCAAGTAACCTGTGCATGTGAGTTATGCTCTTTCTGGCTCAGAGGGATCAGTTGCCTCTGAACAGTGCTTCTGCTGTGATGGGGAATCATTCTGGGAAAGACAAGGAGCAGATAACGTCCTTATCATGTCTTGGCCCAATTTGTATAATACATGTTTCCTACAAGGCTGCTTAGGGATTCCTAACCCATTTTTTCCCCTTAGAGAAAAATGTGATATTTTAGTATCAGAAACCAGCGTGGGTATTGTTCGTTTCAGATCCTCACAAACTGTGATGTTTCCTGTCTGTGTCCGTCATTCATCTCAGTGTGTAAAACGTGCTCCACAAGGAGGCTATCCGTAAGCATGGAGCAAGTCCCCTTTCATCTGCACCTCCCTTATCCCTCACAGAGGGTGATCGTGTGTGTTAAATAAAACATCGGCCTTGGTCACCTCTGGCTTGGACTCATCGGCTGAGTATTTAGGCCTCAGCCTCTCCTGCCTTTATCTTCTTTCTCCTTTCCTTCTGCTCCTTCCCCTATTCTCCAGTAACAATGTCATCTAATTAGGTCATGGATTGTTTCAAACTCAGAACCTTTCAGGAGGTTTTCCAGTAGCTGTGGGCTTTGTTTCTCAAAGGCACTTGTTCTGCTTGCCCAGCTTTCCTGCTTTGTGCCTCTCTCAACTGCTCCTAACACTGAACTATTTCTTGCTCACGTGGCTGCGGCAGTAAAAGACATGCTAGCTCCATAACAAGCTGCTACTGACTCCTCGGGGAGCTCCCGAAGAAACATTTTACTCTGAGATAAATCTGCTTTTCTGCATTCCCTCCTGTTTTATTAATAGGGCTGTTTTCATGAGAAGATTCTCACATGAAGCCTTCTGCAGCTTCAGCTGCTGCTCCTCCCTGGAGCCCAAGCGCTGCCTCTTGTTTGCACAGGCTGTTGGGCACCAAATTTGGGTAAGGGCACACACACTGCTGGTGTCAGGGCAATACCAGCCAAGCAAGTGGTCAGTAGCTTGTGTTGAGATTTGGGAATGTGACCTTTAGATCGTATGAAACAGACCTAACCTAAGCTCTGTTTGGCCCCAAACTTTACTGTATCCAGACTCAGAGGTCTCATTTAGCTACCATGAGGTGAGGTGTTATTTTTCCCTATAAAAAGGTCAGTTAAGCCATAAGGAGTAATTCCAATGGAGAAGCTGGTCAGTTTATACTTGCATAAGCAAGAATGGTAGAACTTGATTTTTTTGTGTATGTAACCAAAACCTTGGAAATGCCAGATACGTCCAGTTCAATCTGCAGCCACAAGTCTGACAGGATAGGCTGGGACTAGACCTTGCAGTGAGTATTTGTAGGAGATTCCTACCTGCTTCCCTTGGAACAAAATACTAATTGTATTAGCTTTGAAACACGCAGTTTAATACATGGCCCCAAGTTATGGTTGTGAATTATGATTTCAGTTAGGCTGACAGCAGAGCTGGTTGCAGTGGCTGAATCTGGCCTGTACAAATTGTTAAGGGAAATCTTTCCTGTTTCAATCATTTAACTTTAATACATCAGTTTAATATGATGTGCTTGTCATTGCCTTTCATTCCTGCCCAACTAAAGCTGTTTTTTCATACCAGGCAGTGGCAATGGAGTTTGTATGCTGGAAATTTGGCTTTGCCTGGTACCTGCTGCATAAGAGACTGTCCTGAATTTTCATCCTGAGGTGTGCTGTATAAAGGAAGGGCAGGAGGTGCTTCCAGCTGCTTCACCAAGCAAAGTACCAGTGCATCCAGGGGATCTGGTGGTATCTAAGTACTTAGCCTTGGTGCAGATATTTCACCTGGGATGTTTCATGAGGCTGAAGGTCACATATGGCTGTGGAGGGACCACCCTGGCTGGCTCTTTTCCTGTGACATTTTTCACATTGCTTGCTAAGTGTGGCTTAGCAAAAGAGTGGAAAGATGCTGGAAGATGAGAAATTAATGGGGGAGACAAACTGCATGTGAAGGAGATAAGAGCTGGGGAGCAGTGCAGTTAGGGTGTCCCTGAGCTGAATGCCACTGCTCTCTCAAGGATTGTGAGGTACATTATTCAGTAAACTCCCTGCGTTAGTAGGTAATGACTCTTTCGTGGTGCATTTTTGCTCAAATTTGTATCCCAGGTTTGTTGCGCCACCTCTGATTCTTTTAGAGATTCACTTCTCATTCCTTGATCACCTCAGGCACTTAAATCCAGTGGGAATTTGGAGGAAGTTGAGTTTTTGAGCTCAGCCTCTCCTGCTCTCTAGGGCTGCAATGGGTCAGCCCGCAGGAGCTCATTGAAGTATCTTCTTCAAGCAGGATGACCTCTCAGGTTTAGGTGGAAATAACAATTTCCACTATCCAGACTTTTATTTTCTTTTTTCTTCATTTTGTATTTTATTGCTTCATGTCCCTGCTGCCAGCAGCAGCACATCGGAAATCAGGGATCCAGGCTGACCTCCTGGAGGAAAAGGCATGCTGCCAGGGAAGATCTCAGGTCTTTATAGAAGTAAGTGTCACATTACAGCTGATTAAACAGGTCTGGCAGACCCTGAAGCATAAAGTGCTGACCCTGAAGTGGTAATCCAATAACTGTCTTAATGCAGAGCCAGGTAGCCATGGGGGGAGTTCTCAGGTGATGGCAGTGTCTGCAGCCTCCAAGGGGAGTCTCCTGCATTCCTCTGGGTTTCAGGAATTCAGTTGTTGCTGTTCCACTTACATAGCACACGGCTGAGAGCGTGCTTGGGTTATTAAAAAGTGATAGCTCTCACTGTGGGGTACCTTTAGCACCAGCTACATAGGCATCTGAACAAGCCCAGCAAGCTGCAGCGGGGTGGTGAGTTGGTGGGATCCTGTGGAGCCTGGTGCTCACCAAGACCCTGTGCTGCAACACCCATAGGGACTGTACCTCTTCTCACCTGTCGCCTCTTGTCTCCTGCCACATCTGTGTGAATGCCTTGAATATCTGAGGGCTACAGAGTGGCATTAAATGTCTGTGTTCAGGCAGCTAAACCACTCTTCAGTCATGCTGGACATCAGATAGGGGTGACCGATGATGCTGATCTATCCTTGGGCTGTCAGTGCTGTCTCTGCCTCCCTGGGGCTGAACCACCAGGAAGGAAACAGAAAGCAGTCACCCCACATTAGGGATAATTGACAGCAGAGGCCCTATATGGACACTGCAATTATTTCCTTCATTTTCTTTTTGTCTAATTGTAAGATGTGTAATTGCCATAGGGGGGACCGCCTACTGTTATGCTGCAATTTGGGAAAGCCTTTGAACTTGTTTTGTTTTGAGCTTTGGTCACCCAAATGTAAACTAGAAGCAATAAAAACTTGGAAGAAGTGGAAAGGTGTGGAAGACAGACATGTGAGGCTGGTCTGAGTGTCCTCAGAGCCAGCTTGAAGAGAGAGGGCAGGTTTATCTCTGGAGTGAGGGGCATTGTGCCATTGTGCATGAGGTCTTACACCAGGCTTGCAGTTTCCATGTTGTTTCCAGGCAGAGCAGTTGTGTCTGCAGGATGTCAGTAGCTTTTAGACCAGGCTTTGGCAGGAGTGCTCATGCTCAGCGGTTCACTGTGGGCTGCCTGTATCTGGTGGCCAGCTTGCTTTAGCATATGTGGATGTCAAAAAATCATTGCTTTTCCCAGGAGCAGGAGATGAAAAATTGGTTTCAGCTGAGGAGCTCTGTGATCTGCTTCATTCAGGCCTTGGGGAGGCTTCCAGTTTTGATGTTAACTATGATTTAATGATAAAATCCTAATATCACTTGGGGAGGAAAGACAATTGGTGCAGTCAGCCACCCTCACAGATAACTGCTGAGCTGGGGAGCCTGGGCGCTGCTGTCGCTCCAGTGCACTGCCCACGGCTTAGTCATTTGTCTGAACAAAAACACAGATGCAGAAGGAAACTCATCCTCTGCCATAGCAGAAAATTAATCATGTGAAATACTCCTTCCCCATAGCTGCCCATTGCTCAGGGAGGAGGGAAGGACTGGAGCCAAATTTGTGAGGAAAAGAACCTTAGTCCTGTGCAGCATCCATCCTAGCAAGGTTCTTCATCAGAGCCCTGGTGGTGGCATTGCAAGAATAGGGAAATGAGTGTTCCAAGTCCTAACTTTGCCATGGTTTTCTTGTCTGAGCTTGGAGAAGTCCCTTGAAAGTAGTTTTAGGGCTGGAGAACACCTAGGCTGTATTCGTGCTGTTTAGCAAGCCTTGCAGTGTTTCTTTGAGCTTTTATCACATGAATATGGAACAGAAGCAATTAAAGGGTGAGAAGTAGGTGTCTGAACACCTTTAAAAGCTGCACCATCTCCATGTCAGGTTTCATGGCAGTAGCCACTCTTTCTTTTCATGTGAGTATTATGATGATAATATCCAGGCTGTGTTGCCCTGGAACATCCTTCTTTGTTGTTTCATGTTTGCCCTGCAGATCGAGACAGCACCTCCAAAGGGCTGGTTACTGAGCAAAGCTTCTCCTGGGGAGATCAGTGCTCCCAAAGCAGCAGCATTGCAGGTGAGCAGCACAGAGCCTCCTGTGCAGGCTCCCCATGTCCTGTCTGGTGCTTTCCATCTAACAGTGAGCTCCTACTGGAATAAACTTGTCATATGTAGAAACTACTGCAATGATCCCAGAAGAAACCGCAAAGTGCAGCTGTGAAATCCTGGCTGCTCCCAGATAAACACAAACAATGGGGTCCATTTTACGTCAGCTGGCATTTGTCAAACCGTTATCACAGTTTATGTTTACCACAGTGTTCCTTTGGGAACCAGCCATTGCATGTGTAACCCAGGGAAATGGCTACAGGAATGAGAGTCAAAATATTTGCATTGCTTACAGCCAAGGTTCACAGCACTACAAGGTTGTTTCACTGTGTTGGGCTTTGGGAGGTGTTGGTGTGGCTGTGCTACAGATATTGAGCTGGGAAGTAAAGACATGGCAGAGACAGAAGGTGACTGAGACCCTTTGCATGTTCTACACATCTTCCCTGCTCACTGCTGCCTAGTTTTTGCTCACTGAAAAATAACAATGAATGACTTGACTTGAATAAAGACATTTATGATGTTTATAGTACAAGAGCCAGGTCTTGCTAGTTAACTGTATCTTGAGTTAATCCATTCATTTCAATATCAAAGCCTGATTCTGAGCTGATTTCCGCTAGAGTAAATCCTGGTTAATTAAGCTGCAGTGATTGAACAATCCCAGTTATAAGAATATTCCTGGGTGCTGGGAGAGAACTAAGGGAAGATACATGGATAGACACACCTTGTGGTAGCCAGACCAGTGCAGATGCTTGCAGACTTTACTCTGAAACAGGAATATCAGGCTGGAAAGAGCTTGTGAATGTGTGTTGGTGTATTTAAACAACCACCAGCCTCACAGCCAGAATATTGTGGGTTTGAGTCAAAGCAGGAAGTTTGACAAAAGTGCTGATGAAACCAGGCTAATATCCCAGCACAGGCTAAAAATACATTGCATTTGTCATTGTGAACGTTAGCGCTTATTAATAGCCAATATTAAAAAAGCCTTCTGAGCCCATCTGCTACAGTTTCTGATTCAGGAGCTGAATGTTCAGGGTATTTGGTGGGGTTTGGAACATCTCTGCCCTGGGAAAGATTATTTTTAGGTGATTTTAAAATTATGACAGAATTTGTCTGGAATTTGTTAAAACCAAATCAGGACCCAGTTCTCACTGTCATGGCACTGTCTTGAACGGTGGCTGAGGAGCGCCGAGATCAGAACTGGACATGAGTGTTGAATCCAGCCTTGTATTGGCATGGTTAGGAATATAACCAGCCTTTATCAGTAAATCAAGAGCTTGCAGAAACGACAGAGGGATATTGTACCAGGTGAAGGATTGATAATACTCAGGTTTTGAATAGCCACTTATGATGAGGGATAGCAAGTGGATACAAGATTTATGTGCTGGAAAATCTGTAAGGAAAAAGGCCCTTAGATTTTTCAACCTGATCACAGCACATCATGGTTGTGGGACGTAAATCTAAATGACAGTGTGTGCATCTGGTTATTAAACAATTATCTCCATACGAGTGATAGTTTGGTATGGAATTGAAGGGGCTGTACACTGTGGCCCCAGCAGTGTGACACAGAGCCAAAGGGAATCTCTTCATGTGATGCATCCAGTCTCTTGCAATGAACAGACAGGGTACTGACACTCTGGCTTCGGAGGACCCTGTTGCTGTGTTAAAGCTGCTATCCCTTGTGTTGTTCCAGGCACCAATGAATGCATTTGAGGGTGAGCATCTCTTATCAGTAGTTCCCGTGCTAGTGACTGGTTTGTGCTGTTGATTGACAGCTGTGATAATGAGGTTATTGTGAGGAGGCAGTCGGTGCACAGAGATGTTTTTATGTCTTGTGGTCTGGGATCTTGGGCTTTTTGTGTCCTGAGAGGCTCTGTCTCTAGTTGGCTGGGCCAGAGCAAAGGGCAGAACATGAAATGACTGCACAAGAAAAACCCTTGCTGCTTTCTCTGCATTAGGTGGTTAGTTGGCAATAGCTCTTGGCCACTGTAGTAGCAAGACAAGAATTTTCTAAGCCTCTTAATGTACCTTTGCAGTGAAAATACCTGGGCAGCAAAACAAGTGCGTTAGTCCTTAAACTCCTGGTTGTTCATAGGTGCTCCATTTCCAAGTAAATCCCGTTTGCTGCTCACCCTCTCAGTGTTCACTGAACTCTGTTGATTTAGCTCTGGCTTTCATGCCACTGGCTTACCACAGTACAGTGCTGTGCCCCCAGGGGAGCCTTGGATTTGGGCCTTGGCTTATACCAGAACGAAATACTGAGGAAGGGATTTGGTGACTGGACAAGGGTGGTGTGGATGAAAAGGGCAGAATTCTGGTTGCAAGGTCTGGCAAAAAGGCTTTCTGTGTGTATCTTTTCTCTTTTATTCTCCGGTTTTGTCTTGCTGGAGGTGTGGAAGGTTATTTCCCAAAGCACTACTTTCACCGCGCAAAGATCTTGTTTTCTGCCTCTCTTTCCGCTGGCTCCTTATTGTCTGTGAGTTGCAAAAAAAAAAACCCAATCCAGCAGTGGCAAAGCAGCTGCTGTCTCTTAGGGACAAGATTAAAATGCTCCCAAATGAAATGTCCTGAAAGTATTGACTTGTCACTCTCTGGTGCCATAGGAAATAGACTTGCTGTATATTCCTGCTGCCGCACAGAGCTGATGGAAGTACCTGGCTTGCTAGATTTCAGTATGAAAGCAAATGGGTGGTGAATGGGAGCCACAAATCATAGAGATAAAGGAATGTCCTGGGGATGGTCCGGGTGGAAATCGGATCTTTTTGATGTCTTTACCACATCGTTAGGCTGGAATGTAATTCACGTTTCAGCTGATAAGACTGTGTGTGACTTGTAAATTAAAATCTGTATGTTTCATACTGAGATTGGACTCTCCTCTGTAATATCCAGCCGTGCCTCTGAAATGCTTTGTAGGAATTACTTATAGAAAGTAGTTGGGGTTTTCCATCCACATGTTCATATTTTGTATCCGCTTGCATAGCCAAGAATGAAAATTCTGTTTCTGGATAGAACTGATGGTTGAGCCCATTCCTGACTTTCTGTATGACCCAACATCCGAAACCTAAAGTAATCCTGAACAAGACACACACAAATTCGCAGCAGCTGCAACTTAAAATGATTTTATTAGCGTTAGTTACTGAAGCACGCTGAACCCAACAAGCCAGTTCCTCTGCTCCCCAGTGCTGCGGTGTCTCAGTCAGAAGGAACTGGAAACATCTGGTTCCTCATTTGGTGAAGGAAAGAGCCAGGAGTCTGCCCAAAAGTGAAAGAGAAGGAGCACAGCAGCTGAGTGCCGCCATCTCACCTAAGTGCAGTGTCACAGGAAATGGACCAGTTCATATAAATTACACACAGGTGGGCAGGGACAGAATGTATCTGAAGTCTTACCTAAAAAGCCTTTGCTATGGCATGGTTTGGTGTCTTCCAGCGTAACACATGAAAAAGACTTTTTGTTAGCTTCCGTGTCTCTCCTCTCCCATGTTTTGTTGCCTTTCCTAACTCCACATCTACCTCAATCAGCTGCTAAAGACCATGGCTGGAGGCAGGAGCTTGTGTTAGGCAGACTCATGTGCAGAGCTGGAAGGGTACTTCTATGAAAGAGATCATGAAGTGCAGCAGCAAATAAATATATTGTATTAAAATATCAAGATTTTTATCAGATGAGTTTTCTTTTGAGACAGAAAAGTGCCCATTTTAGGAGAGAAGGCGGAGGATCAAACATCCTGTAAGCTCTGATCCATCATCATATGTTGCGTGGTCATGTTATCAGTCTAAACACTGACCTGGATTTGCAAATCTCCATAAGCACAGATATGCTTTGGGCACAGTGGGCTTATTGTCCTGAAAAAAATCAAAGGGAGGTCTTGAGCGATGTCTTGCTATATAGATGTTGCTGCTAAAAGCAAATTCTCCCAGCAAGTAAGTGCAGATTGTTTCTGTTATTGATTGCCACAGTCTCTGCTTCATTGAGACCACATGGCCCACTTTGTTTTTGTAGCTGTCTTTTATTAAAACTGACAAAGAGGTATCAGCGTTTGAAAAGATGAGTCTTGAGAGTCCCTTGGGCGGCGTTTTCGTGCTGTAAAGTGATACCGGCGCATTTGAGCCACAGATGCTTTTAACACACTAATAAAACAAAAGCCTTCCTTCTCAGGGTAGTCCTCTACACTACAAAGCTTTCTGAGTTTGTCCATGCTTAATGGGCCAGACCCCAAGAAGTGGAGAGAACCTGCTGCCGCCTCCAGCTGTGCTCTCAGGATTTGGTCCTGTGTTGTAAACTGCACAGAAAAATCCCATACTTTCTCATATTTTGCTGCTTCATTGCAGGCTTATAATGTGTTTTATACTGACATGGGTTATCTGTATGGGGTTTTAGTGTTGCTGAGACCTGCAGTCAGAAAGTTTTCATCCTGTATTTCCAGTGACCAGTATTTACAGTTCCTACTCCTCTCCTGTTCTTGTAATACTTGACTTCATAAGGAGCCAGTCAGAGCTCTATTTAACACACAAACCAGCAGATCTTTGTTTTGGCATTATATTTGAAGATATCTAAGAAATTTTAGATCTGAGACGTTTCCTATTAGGACCTATCATGAATGGAAATGTTTGACCTCAATCTGTCTCTGCAGCAGCTCCTGATGTGTAAAATCATGGGAATACCGTCTCCTCTCATTTTGAAGAGGCTTTATGAAGATAAATTAATCTTTGCAAGGCACTCAGATGTCAGTGTGATGGGCACAAAGCTTGGGGGAAAATAAATAGTTCTGTCTATAGAGGCTGTTAGTAGTAGCTGTAAATAAGATGTGAAGCTACACTTTGATCAAGGAGACTAAAGTAGATATTGAATGCTTGCTGATAAACTGAGCACTATCCAGCCTGTGTTCTGGACAAATCCAGACTAGTGGGAAATAGTGTGTGACTGTATGATTAAAGAGATTTGTTAATGCAAACAAGTAATAGGACCAATGTGAAGTTGCACTCACGAGCTCAGTACAGGCTTTAGGATGCTCTGGTCAGCAACCTTGCTCTTAGGTATGTGAGAAATATTAGCCACTGGTGAGCATGAATTATTCTTGTCCTGGACAGCTGATTCTTTTCCTTTCCTCTGCTAAAAAGTGATGTTGTACAGAGTAGGGGCTAAAAGCTTTAAACCATGTCATGCAAGCATGCTTAGAGTTGAAAGTACCAAAAGGTGTGTTCTTCAGGCAGCAGCCTGTGTTTTACAGACCATGCAAAGCCAAATCCAGTAGAGCTTCGCATCCATAAGAGGGGCTGTCAGAACCCCCTGCTCCATCCAGGTCTCCAGGCTCACCTAACTCCTGGCAAGTAAACCCACCAATAAAGCAAACTGACCCTGCAGCTGCAGAGGAGCTGGGTTCATGTGTCACAGCACAGAGCTGAGGAAATGCATTTGCATCTTTTTGGTGCAACGTGGAGTTGCTTGGCTTCATCTTGGTTGAAGCTCTGAGGTGGCTGATGGATGCTCACACTTTCCTTGCTGTCTTCTCTGCACTTACATGCAGAATGAATGTGTCCTCTGCCTGGACAGTCCTCCCAGCCCATCTCTATAGGACAGGTTACATATTTTTCACTTGAATTCGCTCATATAACCTGTTGTTTCATCTTAAGTTTTTATTATTGGCCATATTGACAAAGACCAAATAGAACAGATTTTGTGCCTGGCATGTTTTTGACAAAGATGCTTTAATTGTGGATTCAGAGCTATGATATGGGACACCTTCAGAGTGTGATATGGAAAACCTAATGGCATCATTGCAGTGATGAGCAAAAAATAAACTGCTTTTCCAAGAGGGGTGCGTATCCTGCTCTATTATCTGGGCCTTTGGATTCACAGTTCTTGACTTACTGTCCCTGAGGCTTTTGGAGAGGAACACAGAAAGTCTTTCCAAATGCAGCCTCATTAAGCAGCCAAAGTGTAACCTACTGATAGCAAAGAGGTTGCAAGTAGCTCATCTGTAGAGAGGGCAATGGGTAAGTTCCCTGAAATGTCTTTATGCTATAATTGCACATCATAGAGTTGAGTCCAACTTCATTATAGGCCCAAGGAGTTGATGCTAATGGGCTCCCAGCCAGCCCTGTCCTGCCTTCAGCAGTCAGACCTTCTGTTGTGAACCCTTCATCTGACCTGTGCTTTTTGATCTGCTGGGCTGCCTGCTGTACTCCTGAGGGCAGTACACAAGCAAGCATTCTCCTCTGATTAATGTTAAAGGGGATCATGGGGAGAGCAAACCCCCATGGTCTACCCTGTGGTGGAGAGGTGAAAAAGCTGCTTCCTTACTTGCTAAAATAAGCCTCTCTGCAGACACTTTGGGTCTTGTTTTTGGAAGTGAGAGCGGGGTTTGAGCTGAGCCTGCTCCACCTACAGCAACATTCCCATGCAGCTGTAGTTTGGAGCTGACCTCCTCACCCTGTCCAGGGATGCAGGGATGGGGAGGGCAGGGAGGAGACTGCAGAATACTCTGGAAAGGCTCTATCAGCTTTAAAGGCAGCCTGCTGCTTTCTGCAGCAGCTCCACACTTTTCCTCTGTTCTTCCTGTCTTGGCCTCCTCCTGACCTCCCCTTCAGACAAGTCATAGGAACAAATTGTAGTATGAGAATTCATTCTGCATTCCCTCTGTCCTCTTTTCCCTACCTTGGTCTGTTCTGATTGTAAGATCTTTGGGGCAGAGACTATGTGCTCCCTGTGTTTCTGCAGAAACTAGTTTAATTAGGGATCATTCTTGGTTTGTTCTGTCATAATAAAAGGGATTCATAATAATACTGCAGTAATTCACACCAGTCTCACTGCATTTGCTTCAAAGGAGGCACTCCAAAGTAAGATGAGAGTAGATGAGACGAAGATCAGACCAGCTGTAATTAGTAGTCTGCGCTATCTCATTTTGAAGCAGAGCAGTAACGTGCAGTAGAGACTTGGCTGGCTATTATTGTTGGGGGAAAACCCACACAAAAGGTATTTCTAGATAAGTATCTGTGTGAAGTAGCCACCAATATTCATCAGAGAGTGCATGATTAAAGGCCTTTGAAGTGTGATTGGAGTTGCCAGTTTTCATGAGATAATGAAGATGTGGGTTTGGTATATACATTCTGGTGATCTCATTATCTTCATTATTAATTAGTCTCTGTTCTTCACATTTCAGCTCCAGTTTCTTGTCATTAGGGTGACTAGCCTGTGAGTGATGCCTTAGTGAGATTCAGAGGAAGGATTCTGCCTCTGGAACAGCAGAGGAGGTGCCAGCCTTTGTTCAGAATTGCTGCAGAAGAAATTGCAGTGCTTTGTACAAGATCAGCAGCTTGTTCTGCCAAAACCCCTTTTAACAACGTGCCCTGCCTGGCATTTCTTGGCCAGGAGCCCCTGGTTTCGGCAGGCACTCTGGCTGCTACTGCAAGTCATAGAATCACAGATTGGTTTGGGTTGGAAAGGACCTTAAAGCTCATCCAGTTCCAACCCCTGCCATGGGTAGGGACACCTTCTACTAGAGCAGCTTGCTCCAAGCCCCTGTGTCCAACCTGGCCTTGAACACTGCCAGGGATGGGGCAGCCACAGCTTCTCTGGGCACCCTGTGCCAGTGTCTCACCACTCTCAGAGGGAAGAAGTCAGCAGTGATTGTGATGCAGGCACTCAGCTCTGGACTTAGTGTTCTTCCTCTAAGCACCCAACTACGAATATTTGGCTCAGATCTCCTCTGGCATGCTTCTGCAAGCACCTTTTTCAGGATGCTTAGCATCATTCATCTGTGGGATCTGGCAGTACCAAGCATCATTTTGCCAGTGTAGCCATCTCTTTTCTTTGCTGTGGTAATGCAGTTAAAAGTTTGCTCTCAATTAGCAGAAAGCTAATTGTCTCTATCCTAGCCTCAAACTCTGAACAGGACTTAAGCTTACACATACTTTACAAATAAAACTATGCACAAGTAGATGTATGGGAGACAGGATAGGAAAAACCAAAATGAATTAAGATGGAAACTGCGTGGGAACGCCCTGCCATTTCTAGGGGCCAGCTGTTATTGTACTGTAGAACCCACCTGCCATTTTCAACATTCCTTTGAAAAGCAGAAAGTCTGCTATTGGTGGAGGCAGAAAACACCATGCTCATGAGGCTCTCAGTGTGGAGATCCCATTCATGCAAACTATGCATGAAGCCTGGAGCATATTTCAATCTCCGTGGTCATCTGAGCTATTACTGACCTGCACAGATTCCTCAGCTGCCTGCAGTCATGATGAGAGGATAGCCCGCCAGTCTCACCTGGGAAACACAGACAGGCAGCCCTCCCTCCTCACCCCATCACTCTTACAGATGAAGCAGCTAAAGGTCTCTGTCACTCCAGATACAATTCTATTCCTCCAGAAGGCAGTGGTGGCCACCTGCCATGATGACAGCGTGCACAGCTTTTCCCTTTGTAGGAAACAAATCGTAAGTCATATTACACAGGAAATTATCACTTTACTGTGAAATACGTGAAAAGTAAGGTTTTGGTCTCAATGGAGATCAAAGCCAGCCTATAACAATCTCCGCTTAAGGCTTTGCTTTAATGAAGTGAGAAATGGACCTCGATTATAGCTATGATTACTATTTAATGCATTTTTTATGCAGTGATTTCTCAATAAGAAGTGATTGCCTAAAACCTGTACATTTTCTAGATCCTTTACTGAGGAACACTTCTATCAATGAGACATTTGTGCCTTCTCAATTATTACTGTGTAATAAACGGCACAATCCTGAGTGGCATACTCAGTAATACATTCATCAGGTGAAACAAACAGTTATGCTTGTTCTTAACATCTCTATTATAATATCTATTTTTACTGTTCCTGCTTTCTCTGTCAAACATCTCTTTTACACTTTACTCACCACAAACTATTGAAAGTTGTTGGCTAATTATCCTGCAAGTATCAGGACCCATTAACAATGTGCCGTAATACCGCCTGCTCTGTGTAACAATACAAACTCTTCCTGCTTGCATCTTTCAGGAAACCATTAAAAAATGTACTGTGCAAGTAATTATTCTATTTATGATTGTTATTTCCTCTGCAATGAGCCCCAGTATACAACTGTCTCTTTCAAAATGACTACTGAAAGGAAACTCAGGTTTTAGAAGGGTCCTATTCAATGAGCAGCGACGTTGTCTGTCCCCACATCTGTCTGGTAAAAAAGGCTTTCCCGTGAATTCAGGTTAGTGAATAGGAGGATGTCTGGGAGGTGGGTTTGGTCTCTGTTACCCTGTTCAGTATCAGCTTCTGGCCAGCTTCCTGGCGGAGCTCCTGAACACAGAGGCTCTGGAGCCCTGGTGCCACCACAGGAGCCCAGGACCTGCAGGGACCTGCCCCACTGAGTCCAGGGGACCCCTCACACACCTGAGTAGAGCAGGGTGTGCTGGCTGAAGGTGCACGTCACTTTCATCTGCTGCCCTTGCACTTTCTTACACTAAACCTAAGGCTCCCCCCATCCTTCCCCATGCTTCTCTGTTCAGTAGAGACAGAATTCTTTTCATTTTCTTTCAGTTAACTGGGCAAAGGGTCAAGTTCAATGAATTGCTTTAAGCTTTGCAAAGAAGAATTGAGGCTTATGAAATGATTTTTATTTTATTTCGCTTTTTGAATAACAATATTTTACACTTTAGAAGTCTCTGGCTGTGGTGAAAATGAGAACAGGCTCAGGCAAGACCTGGGACATGCAATGCTGAGCTGCTTTGAGTGAAGTATGAGCTGGTGGGCTTGTCAGTGCTCACTTTGGTCTGTTTTCTTACAATTTCCTTATCCTCTGGTGTTTCCTTCCCTGTGTAACACTGCCAAGAAGACTGATAGTCTGTCAGGGCAGCGTTTGGCTCCCAGGCAGGAGTTCTGCAGAAAGCATTTGTTTGAATGCCACCCTCTGCCTTTGACTCCGCTACTGCAGGGCCACAGAAGCGGATTTTATTTCTTTAATCTTTTCTTTATTAGCACAGACAGCGCAGTAAACACGATCCTTGTGAGGTGTTGCAAGAAAGGAAGTTACACAACTTCTAAGAAGTGAAGTGAATTTAAATTAACGAAGGCAGTGTGAGTGTTCTCAGCCTTGTTGTTTTGCTTTCCTCTATCTTGTAACTAAAGGGATTAAAATCAAGGACAAAACAGACATTGCTTCCTAACAGAATCCTTCTGCTTTGCTCTGTAGTGCACAGAGGGTGTTTTAGACTGGCACCCTCAGCATGGGGAGGCTGTACCTGCGGTTGATCATCACTCAGCTGTAGGAATGAGGGCACACCAGGTCGTCCCAGTGAACCCTGGTGTCCTCAGAGACTGTCCCCATCTGGGACCTGATATTCCTGCTGCTCTCGAGGCCCTCCCACCACACTTCACTCTCTGCTTTCTTGTTGCCTCCCCCTGCTTTTCCATCCATTTCATTCATTTCATTTAATTTCATTTTGTTCATGGTTTGTGTTGAATAGATCTTAAAGCTCATCCAGCTCCAATCCCTACCATAGGCAGGGACACCTTCCACTAGAGCAAGTTGTGCCAAGCTCCATCCAACCTGGCCTTGAACACTGCCAGGGATGGGGCAGCCACAGCTTCTCTGACACCCTCACATGGAAGAGCTTCTGCCTAAAAGCTCATCTCAATCTCCCGTCATCTTAAAGCAGTTCCCCATTGTCCTGTCCCTTGTTAAAAGCTCCTCTCCAGGTTTCTTGTAGCCCCCCTTTAGGCACTTGAAGCTGCTCTAAGGTCTCCCTGGATCTTTCTCACAGTGAAAACCTACCCTCATATTGATATATATATTAATCACGTATATAATTATTCGTCGTTTAATTCACATTTCATTTCATCCCGCCGAACCCTTCTACTCAGAGCCTAACACCAGACCCCCCCCCCCGCCATAGCGTCGCTTAGCAACCGCGGGGCGGCACACGCGGGCTCCGCCAGCCCTTCCCGCCCAACGGCGACGTGACTCCGCCCACCGCCCCCTTCATGAGGGGCAGGGCCGGGCTGTGGGGACACGGCGCCGGGGCTGCGGCGTGAGGGAAGTGGGGCTCATGGGGCCGCTCCCCAGGTGTGGGGCGGGTTAAAAGCATCGCTGAAACCCTTCCTATTGCTCTGGGTTTGCCGTTTCTTGTTTGCCGAGGGAGGGGTTGTTCGCGCTGGGGTTATGTAGGCTGAGGGGTTGGGCTTGGTGTTGCTTGGAGGGCTCTGGTAATGTTTTTGTATAGGGGAAAGGCGAATTCGGCTTCTGTGGGGATGCTGGGGAGGAAAGAGGGAGTCTTCTGTCTTAGCCGAGCCTCCTGCAGCACATGGAGATGCCCAAGTATCTGGGCTTTAAATCTTTAATAGTCTCAGAGGAGCAAAGACTACTTTTTAAGGTCGAATGCAAGCAAGGGGTGTGTTCAGCAATTATCCTTCTGTGGCACTGGTGATGTGTTTGGATTGCCATTACTTATTGTGTGCTTTAAATACCCAGCTGGGGTTGTGAATGCATTTGCTGGCTCTGGGGTGCTGGTGACATAGCCAGGAAGAAATGATTTGCTGTCACAGTGTGTTCTGTAACAGCAGTCCTTGTGTGGGACCCGTGTCACCCTGATGTGATCAGCGAAGTGGTCCCGCCTTTGGTGTATTGGGTTGTGATGGGTCTGTGCTATATGTGCTTGGCAGCAGCAGAAAGCAGTTTACAGCGGAGATCTTCCTCTGAAGCTTTCAGCGGTAGAGGTATTAACAGTTCCTGGTCTGGAGTTATTTGTCGTGTCCCTGAAATGGACACAGCTTGTGCTGTTCTGTTACATAGGAGTGTCCCGTGGCAGAGTTCCCCGCGGCAGGAAAATGCCGTCCTTGCTCTGTGCCGTGCTAGTGCTGATTTCTGGGTGGGAGTTTAACATTGCTGCATGGATAATAGCAATAATCTTCATTATTCCTGGCAGATTTTTAAGGTTAGTGGCTTTGGGGGCACAGCTAATAATTTATCCTTGTGTTACTTGTCTGATTTAACTACTCATGTTGAGGAGGGACAGATGAGCGTACACTTCTGAAATAGGTTCAGAATAGGCTCCCTGAACGAGGACTTCATGGTACCAAGCCCTTATGCCAGCAGAATCTGTGATTCTTTCGATCCCTTTTTATGTGCCTTATGGCTGCTCATGTTCAAAATAGCCTTCTTCCAGTCAGATGGTGTACTGAATTGTGGGTTTGCTCCCCAGTGATGGTACTTGATTGCCATTCCCTAATCATTTCTCTGTTATCAGTAAGAAGTGAAGTGTGAATTTGCTGGCGAGACGAGTGATTTTTCTGCATATGGCCCTTCTGATATTAGGGGAAGGGGATATATTATTCACACAACTGGGTACAGAAGAAGACAGTGCAATTTCTATTGGCTGTTAGGCATCATCTGCCCAAGATGAGGACCCGATGAGGAGCCTCAGCTGTTCCCAATGCTAGATGTGGTAACCTTTGAGCAGTTTTAAGACCTCTTTTAATGGGTTTCGTTTAACTTTGTTATCTGAAGAATTACTGCACACAGCAGCGAGTGTCCCAGAAGCCACCTGATGTGCAGATGTTTCTCAGCTGTGGTTGCCTTGTCAGGGCTCTCACCCACATGGTGGTTGGGGGATCTTTTCCATGAGCAAAGGCTGCAAAACAACGCTTACTATACCAAAATAGAGAGGAGATTGGAATAGCTTTGCTTCAGTTATTGATTAACCATTCATGTTAATGTGTTGAGCTTACCTTGATCTTAACTCTTGAAGTCTTTTGAGTAAGTGTCCTAGTGAAATATTTTTAATGCTTATAAAACTAATCATGGATTGTTGCTGAGTTAACCATTATCCAAACATTAATATTCTCAAATGCTTGCCGTTTTTCAGTGGTTGACCCCTTAAATTCTGAATTGCAGCTTAATAATGTAATTCCTTTTGTTCTTTCTATAGTCATTTAGGTTGATTGCTGCACTGACCATAAGACAGGCTCTGTAAGTGCTTCCTGACAACATAAAACAACGCTTTGGGCACTGTTGTAGCTAATACCGCTGGCTGTTAGTAGGGGGTCTCTGGATATGGCTCCATTTGATACTTGTTTTCAGTGTGCACACTAATGTTGTTGTAAGTGATTTCTACTTGGTCCCTATCTGTTTTGTCTGTGCATGTGTAAGGGTAGAAATATCTCCTGCCTACACATAGCTGTAAACTCTAAAATAAGCCATGCTTTGTATTTTACCATGTAAGTGAAAAACATGGTTTGTTGGCTGTGCCAGAGTTTATGATCACTGGGTCTTTAATCTGTGTTTGTCATGGGTCAAGCACTATGATGTGCTTGGCAGCCCTTCTACAATTAACTGCTTTCACTTCACTGTAATAAAATAAAAGAGCAGGTATGTGAGAGCCTTTCTTTAAAAAAAAAATAAATCAAATGCCTTTTATAATAGATAGGGACAGTGAAAATGTCTAAAAATCAGTGCTTGCAAACTTTGCTGGCTAAAGGCTGTAATTCCAGTTATTCCTGCAGCAGAGATGCCTTAACCTGTGATTTGCCCCACCACCAGCTGAAGAGCAGCCAAGGTCCTGGAGCTCCTTCCTCCTCCTAATGAAGAGCTCTTCAGAGCTACTTCAGTATTTCTTAAACATGAAGTAAATTAGTTTATAGGCTTGTCTGCATTCAGTGTGACCAATGAGCTCTTGGAAGTGTTTCTGTATAAACTAGAGCAAAGCCACATCCTTAATACATTCCCTCTGCTTGCCAACATAAACTGCTCATCAAGCATGGCTGGATTTCTTACTGTGCTGGGGAAACTTGAGATGTTTCTGTACCTCTTAGGGTCTGAAATTGCTCCCATTCTCCAATCATGCCTCCCCTCTGGAGGCTGCAGTGTAATCTAACCTGTGTGGGTGAGAAGACACAAGTATGATTTGCAAGGCAAAAATCTTATGTTCTTTGCCTTTCTTTAATTGTCTTTTATTTCCTTGTGTTTCCTGGAGGCCTCGCTTGCAGTAGTATAGAGAAGAAATGCAAATATTATAGCTTCCAAATTCTTAGGGGAAAGGGATTTTGACCAGGGTTCCTGTAAACAATTAGCTTAGAGCTGTTCCTCCCTGGAACAGTTTCTTTGTGTTCTTCACGCTGTTTGTGCCTAGTGTTACTCTGGAAGTACCAGGAGTACCTCTCCTCTTCACCCAGCCTCATGCTGGAGCCGCTCTAAGAC
This sequence comes from Psittacus erithacus, assembly GCA_009867235.2. Lineage (NCBI taxonomy): Eukaryota > Metazoa > Chordata > Aves > Psittaciformes > Psittacidae > Psittacus > Psittacus erithacus. Next base: position 41,467 of record WYDI02031798.1, on the reverse strand, counting down.
TGCTCAGGTTGCTCCTCACTTATGTGCTTGCAGCGCCCCTGGGCAAGAATGATGCAAGTTTTTTGGGATTTACTGAGTGCCTGCCTGGGTGACCTTGAGGCTTGTCGAAGAAAACAAGGTGTGTGAGCTTAGCTGTCTCCTGAGCAGCAAGTACGAGTTGCAAAGAACATCCTGTAACTTAAAGACTCGCTTAATTAAGGAGCTGGACTGAGAGGCATAGTGGACTATGCTTTAGGTTTAAAATAAAGGCATTCCTTTGCAAGCCACCTCCAGCTGTCTTTGACATGGTATAGAATCACAGAATGGTTTGGGTAGGAAGGGACCTTAAAGATCATCTAGTTCCAAATGCCTTGCCACAGGCAGGGACACCTTCCACTAGACCAGGTTGTAGTGTTGCTTCAAAATAATCTGACCTCATCTTGGTCCTAAGGCTGGTCCATACCGGGGTGTCTTTGGAGTGCCTGTAACTATGGACTCTGCAGCTGTGTTGCCTGTGTGTGAGGAACATGGTGACATCTGGCCTGTGGTTGGCGCTATGGTGTCCAGCAGTCATAATAATTTGTCACCAGCTGTGCCAATATGACAGTAAATGCCACTGGTTGTGATGTACCAGCACTGCCTTCAGTGGCCTCATTGCACAAAGGGGGTTGGTTTAACAGGGGCAGTCCCAGGAAAAGATACCTGATGAAAGTTTGCAGTTTTCTGATTTCCTCCCTGTCACTGCTGTACTGTCTTTAAAAATAGAAAGAGATCATCTCATCTCAAGGCAAAGGCTTCTCAAGAGGGTTAATTATGTCATATTTGTTATCTGCTGTGCAGATCTTTTTGGGCAAATCATTTTCATTGGTTGTATACCAGCTTTTTTAAACCAAAAACTGCAGCACCCTTTTGCGTGCCTCAAAGGTGATGCTGAGCAGACCACAGCTCATTTCAACATGCAGCTGCCTGACGTGGGTGCCCTGCCTTTGGAAAGGGGGTGGCAGGTACCTGGTGTGGGCAGTTCACTGTGTGGGAAGAGCTGTGGTACCAGTCTGCAGAGGTCTAGCAGCTTGCCCAGTCAAAAAGCATTTTGAAGAGATTTTCATGTAATTAGTTCCTGCTGTTACTGGAGTGAGCACCTTGGGAGTGACATTTGTCACTCATGATATACCAGCATGGTGCCACTTCGCACCTCTTCTTCTAGGTATGTGAAAGAGAATGGAAACTGACTTGTAGCTCAGCGTTAGAACAAGGCGCCAAACAATCTGGTGGGTTTTACTCTGAACTCAAGTGGTTGATTTGCTAGGCTTGTCCCATGTTGAAGGTGAAGGGAATGTACTTGCTGCTAATGCTGCAGGCTAGGATGTTTTCTTCCGCTGCTTGCTTTGAGTCTCCAGTGATGGGTAGGATAGCCCATCATAGCCATGTATGTATGTGATAGGAGTGGGAAGCAGCACAAGGAGTGACAGTACACAACTTCAAAGTAATGGGAAAGAATATCTTTTTTTCCCCCCCTCTTCTTTCCACTGTCTTCAGAGGATCAAATTAGCAGCCTGCTAAAGTCTTTTAATGTTAAAACTTTCAGAGCATGAACAATGACCTGTGAAAAGGAGTGCTTGGATCTAGCCCTTGTGCGTGATGAGGTCTGGCATGTCTATTATGGCCAATTAGAGTGACAGGTAGTGGAGTGTAAACACTCCTGACTCCTGCCGCTCCCTGGCTGGCTCCAGGCTGCGCGCAGCCTTTCTCCTCTGCCTTGGAAAAGGCACGTCGCTTTGAACTTCCTATCCAGAGCACAAAGCAGCCTTTCAGAACCTCTGTGCCCTCTGCTCGTGTGGTTCAGTGTGAACAGTCCAGAAGCACAAGCTTGGTTTTTCGGTCAAGACCTGTTGTCCTTGAATTGCACTATTGTGTCAGATACAAATGTTGTCTTGGGGGAAGGAAATGTGACAGGCAGTGCACTGCAGCACAGGCATAGCACACTCGCCCTCTGTCTGGAGACTCCTCACCAGCTTTCCAGGATGCTGTCCAGCACTCGATTATAGACATGGATTTTAAGATTAAACTTGCCCCTAGAAGTCCCTTCCAATACCCACAGCAGCAGTGTGTGAAGCATTGGCAAAAACTGAGCTTCAGGTGCGAGATTTAAGTAATTAAACAGTCAGAAGAAGCTATTGCATTGAACAGATTAACTTATGACCCTAAACCAGCTTCTTATTTGAACAGCTTAGTAAAATAACCATGCTCTGCACACTCATCTTGAACTCTGCAAGACTTTAAACTCCCAGCTGTGTGGGGACACTTGGTCTTGCATGCTGCAGCAGGAGCTGGAAGCAGTTTCTATGACTTCCTTCCTCCCCCATCAACCTACCTGCCAGCCGCATTGCTGCGTGCAGCAGCCCCTCCTCTGCCTTGAGCTCAGCCGCGCTTGCTCAGCTTCCGTACGGACACAGATGCAGAGGTGCGGTCTCACTTGATGCTTCTGCATTTTCCTCTTACGGAGTTTCTCCCGTTTTCAGTCAGATCAAAGGGTAGATCAACATCTCCCCACCTCTGCCTGACAACTGAAAAGGAATGGAAACATGTTGGGGGAGAATCTGCTTTAACCATCGCCTGCTTGGTGTAACTACGCGATCTTTGTAGAGGAGTGGCATGTTTCTAAAACACATTGGTGAGAACTTTTCACACCCTTCTTTATTACCCAGTAATTGCAAGAATACTTGCCTTCCAATGCAGTGGCTGCATAAAGATGAGAGTGCCTGGGTTTTTTCTGTGATGGATGTGCAAAAGTAACATTTCATCTGAGACTGCCAAGCCTGGCATGCCTCCACATGACACCCCTTCCCTTCCAGTTGTGATGAGGTGACATTTCCTGCACTTTCTGCTGGGAGGAGACTGGATAGGGAGGGCGCACAGACAGAATTGCATCTTTCCTACAGCCAGCAGATTGAGCTTATTGGATGAGTGCAGGTTAGGGGCATGATCCTGGCTGGGGAAGTGCCATGGCTGATGTGCATGTGGCATTTCTTGTTTCTGGTCATATGTGATTGTTCCAGCTCTTATTAATCAAATTGCCGGGTGGTGGGAGACTTGGGTCCTGTTTTTAATTCCCTGTCTCTTCTGGAATACTGGGAGGTTGTCTGAATGTCAGAGGTGCTGATGATTTGGCTGTGATGGGAGCAAATTTTAACTGGGCTTGCTCTTCAGCATGCATGTACTGATGTAGGCATGTCATGTAGCCTGTCAGCCAAGTTGCTAGCTTTCAGCTGCTTTATGTGTGGGTATTTTAGGGATTGCTTCCAGCCCAGGAAAGCCCAGCCAGGTCACTGCAGGGCAAGGCAGAGCTGTATTCCCATACCCACCTAATGCTGATGCCGCTTTCTTGCCCCACAAGGATCTGAAGGAATCCATGGGAATCGCTGTCTTTTGGCTCCTGCTTCTGTTTAGGGTGGCTGGGCAAAGGCAGGCTCTGCTTACTCATCTGGCTTCAATGCAGCCACACAATTGTCTCTTTTGAGGAAGGGAATTCATTAGTTTGTGTGAAGTGGCCTTGGATCTTTGGGCAGCAGGTGCTTCTATAGAGCAAACTGTTGCTGAATATTCAACAGTTGCTATACAAGCGTCTGGCTGACTGCCTGTGAAGCACTTGGAGTTATCTTGAGCATCCGGTTAGATAAAGTGCAAAGTACTCACTGCTTTAAAGCTATGTTGTGGTGGTGCTGTTTTATCATTCATTGGTTTTGTTGGTTTGGGTTGGTTTGTTTTTTGGTTTTTTTTAATGTGAATCTTCCAAGATCATAAGCAGCAACTTCACCTCTTTTAAGTCAGCCAACAAAGATGGGAACTGCCTAGCATAATGAGAACAGTGATTCATATTCATGTCGTCAGAACTTCACTCTCTTAGAGGTTTCAACTGATAGCATGTATATTGGAAACAAATGACTCAGGATAGAAGTGCCTCCTAATCTTTAACGTACTATTTAAAATCAAGTTGGCTCTTTAAAGGCTACCTGAATAACATTTGTTCTTGCCAACCTCGAATTTGGTACATGAAGTCCTGTAAGGTACCTGAACTGTGAAGGAATAATTTGAGATGTTAGGCTGTGCAATCAGCCTTTCATTTTTCCTTATTTTTTAAGAGTTTAATTTCCTTAGGTGTGGTCTATAAGCACCCTGTGCTGGATGGCACCATTGAAAGTATGGTCCTGTAAGAAACTGTGGTCACTGAGCTTTAAATATCTTACTGCTTTAGTCAGTAAGGTGTGGATGCCTATGTAGTGTTTACTAATGACATGCCCCAATTCTGACTTCTTATAGTAGCTTCCTTAAGTTGTTTCAAAGGTGCTTTGTCTGTTTTCTTCTACTGGTGATCCAAGCCACAGAAAGAAAACTTGAGGTGTGTAATTGTGACAGTTGCACTGAAAGCTGAAGAGGTGCTATCCAAGTCGCGTGCTTTGCAGGATTTCTGTGCTGCCCATCAGAGGTGTTCTTGTCCTTGGAAACACTGCATTATTATGGGCGTAGTTATTCCCCACCCCTAAGCTCTTAAAACTTAATAGCTAAGTGTGCAGTTCCTACCCACAGAAAATAGTCATGCAGGCTTCAGCACAGGGTGGTCATTGGGCCTGATTTCTGTACATCTTGCTGAGACAGTGATCAGTAGCAGTCATTGCAGGGGGACCTGGAGCACTTAAAAGCATCAATAAGCAGCGGATGCAGCCACGTACTCAGAAGAGCAGCTGAGATGTGCTTCCTAAAGGTCCACTTTGTTTGCACAGATCTGTGAGGAGGTGCTAGATACGTGTAGAAGATAGGGCTGGCAGCTTGGGATTGGATGTGCTGTGTGGCCCCTTGCTTTTCCTGCTGTGAGGAAGCAGCAGAGGGCAGCTGAGGGAGAGGGAACTCCTCAAAGGAGCTTGGCAGACCTGTGTTCTTGTTTCTCCAGTCCCTATCAGTCCTGAGCTCCCCACAACTCGAGGATGGGATCAGCAGAAGGGAGGACCAGCTTGCAGGAGGGGTTCCAAGTCTTGCAGTGAAACATTTCAGAAGCAGTAAAGCAGGTGTTCAGGCTTATGGTGGGTCATTGCCTCCAAAAGCTCATTTCTTTTTCTTGCAATGGGGCTCAGAAGTGAAAGTTTAGAAGCAGAGCAATTATACTTTGAAAATGAATACATGGTACTGATCAGCATGGTATGGTGCAGTCTGTGCTGTAGCTGTAAATCAGTGCTCTAATGCAAGTAAATGCGTGATGGTTACATTGCCAGAAAGTAACAGGAAAGAAGAGTGAGCCTTCAGGCTTTAGAGATGACACTGCACATTTAATTGCTAATGGACTTTTTTTAAAGAGCATCTAGGCTGCTGTTTTTCTAATAGAAAAAGCAAATGTGTGAAGTTACAGGGAATAAAAAGGGAGTTTTTCATGAGCATCTTGACCTTTACTTTCTTGTGTTGACTTTTTGATACCAGTGAGATTTTCCTGCTATCAAAACTTGCTGAAGCAGAGACTTCTCCAAGACCTCTGAAAAAGATATGCTGATTGGGAGGTAGGGCTGGGCAGGAGGTGTGTCTTCCTTTACCCGCCGAAACTCCTATTTCAGGGATCCACTGTGTGTTCCATGCCTCTCTGTTCCTCCTGGATCAGACTTTTACCAGCTGGTGCAATTCCATAACATCAGTCAGGGCTTTATTGCATTAAACTTTTTAAGAGAAACAGGGGCTCTGTGCCTGTGGGGTTAAGCATGCAGGAGCAAACTTTGGGAAAATGTTAGATGAATACATCTGAAACATCTCAGTTGCTCCTAGCATTCTTTACCTTTTCAGCACCTACTAATAAAGGTCTTGCTGCTTGTGCTGCCTATTTGTAGATCCCAGTGTACTTTGCAAAGAGCAAGTGTCTTTATCCCTGCTTGCTTGTGAGGATGCAGGTCAGAAGATGCGCTGAAGAGCCTGGGGCTTTAGCAGGGTCAGGGCAGGCCCCAGGGCTGGTGTCTCCAGCTCCCTGTGGATGAGGGCTTGTGGCCATGCTGAAGATGCTATGGCTCAGGGCTATAAATGTGATTACATGAGGAAGGTGGCTTCAACAAATACTACACAGCATGGACCCAGAATGAATCCTTTTGGACATGTCTTGGAGCAGTACCTAGGGAAAGTTTCAGGCTTAGTAAGGCTGGCATGGAAAAGTGGGAGAAGACACATACACGTGTGCTTAATATTTTATAATGCTGAAGTGTCTTACTGATGTTGCTTGTGTGTCTGGAAGACCTGTTGAAAGCTCAGCTACAGAAACATCCAGATACCTTCTCTTGAGTATGCACCTAGAGGTTCAAACACTGCAGGTAAAGCTGTCCTTTTGCCTGTTTAGGTGTGCATTAGTTAGCTGCATTTGAGCAGATGGGGTTATTTCGAATTTCTTTGAGCTCTATATACTGGGAGTTTTTATGGAAACTGGTATTTCAGGAAGAAATGGAAAGCAAGACCTGCATTTCTAGTAGCAACTTTTGCAAATCTTCAAAAGCTGCAGCTTCTGGCTGACTCCTCTCATGCTGAGGTGAAAAAGGCACTGAGAAAAGTCAGTGTCATCAGCACAGAACATCACTAGTTCTGCAAAAGGGGATTTAAGCCTCTGGCTCTAGTGTGGGAGTATCCAGAGGCTATGGGGGTATCCTTGAATCTGTGCTGCCACAAGCAGTGCCATGTGGCAGCATCCCTGTGAACATGCTTGCCAGAAGGGCAGCTGGTGCTGGTGCAGGCTGCCAGTGCCTTGGGATTCCTGGGGAAAGAGTGGGGCAGGATGTCAGTTGCTCCTAAATATGAGGTGTGTCTGTGAATGAAACACTTCGTTACTTGTGCCAATAAATTAAGCCTTAAATGTATGATTGTCTTAACTTGCTGGCAATGGTTCAGTGGTGAAGCTGCCTGTGAAGCTTGCAGGTGAGCTTTGGAGTGAAGCTCTGAGTCTCAGAGCATTTGCAGGACTCACACTGGAGTCATGAGTGTGTCATGCTGAATGGGAATTGTCTAAGCAGTATTGTGTTGCTCCCTATTAAAGAACAGGGTAAAATCTTAGGCTTTATTTATTTAATTAAGAATTTGTATTTGTTCCTCAGAGACGAGCACAAAGAAAACAGCTTATCTTGGCTATTGTGAGTGTTCATGGGGAAAGAAGGGAAGGGAGGGGATGAACAGCAAGAGCAAAGAGTTGCAGTAATGAGAATTACTCCCTTATTTTAGTTGCTACTTAATCAAGACAAGGTTCCAGGAGGCAGGAACAGATGCCTTTGGATCATTTTTTTTTTTTTTTTCCCCCGGTCTGTCATATCTTTGATTATCACCAAAACTTACCATAAATGTTTTAGCACCTGCTAATTCTTTTTAATGTTATATATTTTAACTATCCTCAAAGACAGAGTAAGCTGTTAGACTTGTCTGGCGTGCTTTTCTTTAATAATATTAATCACAGGCCTAACTCTGTGACTTCATGTATTATTCAAAGGATGCCTCTTTTTGTAGTAAAAACTTTGAGAATATTTATTACCTCCAGTGCATTTTGATAGTAAATTAGGGCAAAACTGTCTGCATTTTATACCTGGGTGTTGTGTCCACCTCACCTGCAGAAGAGTTAAGAGACTGTATTTGAGCCTTTTGGAAGGTGCAAGATACCTTAGGGGCTTGCAGGAGCTGGCTTTGTAAAGCAGGTCAGCCTTTTTGTTTCATGGCTTTTATTCAGTATCACTCTTGCTTACTATCCAGAGAGCATATTGTTGCTTCTCCTGTGTCCTCTTAACTGCCTCTAAGGATGAGCTGAATTGACTCTCAGTCTTTCTTTTGCCAGGGTGGTGAAATCCAGGACTGTGTCTACTTGGACAGCGAAAGCACCTACAGCGAGTTGGAGCTCTTTCCTGATGAGGACGTTATGACTCTAGCACAGCAGGAGCTTCACCATGAGTCTGACATGGACAGTGCTATTGAGAGTGCCCAGAGCTCGGAGGCCTCCGATGTGTGTCGGAGTGAGGAGAAGGATGCTGTGCTCGGTAGCCTCTTTCTGCCTGGTGACAAGTGAGTGATGGTTGTGCCTCATGGCAGCCCTGTTCCAAGGCATGTGCAAAAGGACCAGGGAGGAAGGAGTCTTTATGTGACTAATCCCTACTGTGGGAGGCTGAGGATGCCTGAAGGATTTAGAAACTAAATAGCCATCTAAAGTAAGGGAGATGGATGTCCCGGTCCTCTAAGTGGCTTAGACAGTCTCAGCCCTGGGACCTTCTGGTCCCGTGAGCACTCATGGGACCTGCATGTTGTGTGGTGAAGTGAAAGTGTTTGGTCTCTCCAGAATGGATCCATCCGTTAGCATCCCCCAAAACCTAGGGTCTTTTGTGTTCCCATAACCTTTATATGCTGGAATTAAAAGCAATACTCCCTGCAAAGTGGTGTAATATGAGGAATGCGGCTTTACCCTTGCACATCCAGCTACCTGAAGATGTGGGCTCTGCAGATTCGCTTTGCTACTCCATCTACCAAGTTAATTCTGTGTGTTTCTAATTTTCCATAGCTTTTAGTGTGCAGCACTAAATTGTGTTTAACAGGGTGTCCTAGCATGTGTGTGTGTAACCATGGTTTGTTGTTAACACAATAGTGTCTCTGTAATCCTAACTTGACTCTTCCCAGGTGTGTTGTACCTGGGGGTATTGGTAAAAGCTGACTTTGAGGGAGGAAAGGACCCAACTTGACTTACTCCAGCTTTGAACTGAGTTAATGCAGAACCACAGGACAGAGGTCAGCTGGGCTTGCTCTGTAAGCCTCTGCCCTGTCTTCCCTATTTTTGGATTGTCAGCTTGATTTGTGCCTCTTAAGCTTCTCTCATTGCTAAGGCAGTTCTTATTTTTCCTGGGCCTCCTTGGATGCTCTCTGTGCAGCCTCATTCCTACCCTCTTCCTGAATGTATCAGGATCTGAGATCTGTCCTTCTCCTGTTTGCCCAAGCAATCCCAGAGATTTTATCAACTTTTTATCAAACTTGTCTCCTTGCCTTGCAATTCTCAGTTCTCCAAAACACCCATCCTTGTGGTGAGTGACTTTTATTCATAGTGTGTTTGAAATTAATGTCTTTTCTCCCAGCTGAGGAGACAGTTTCCTGTCTGCAGCCCATTGCTGGTTATGAGTTCATGATCTACCCTGAGCATGGACTGTTTCGACCCAAGCAGTTGAAAGTTTGGTGAGGCTTACAAATAACTACAAATTAAAAGTTCTAAGCAACATCACCAGGTGGGTTCAGCAGCAGTGACTGCAGAGCTGCCAGAAGAGAAACTTAGGCAGGCAATGCGTGAGGGATAATGGAGTACTGGGCTCCAGTGTGTTGGCAAGTGGGAATGTTCCAGGGCTGTTATGCTGGTGAGTGATTTTTATGGACAAGTATATGTTACCATCCCAGCTGAGGACTGTTCATTTACCTCCATGCCTCGTGGAAGTGTTACGAGGAACCTTTTCCTAAACTGACTTGGTGTAACAACATTGAGACTTAAGCAGCAGCTGCAGTTACACAGATCAGAGGCACGCAAAAACTTACCACTACACAGCGTGTCTGTGGCACAGCAGCTCTTTATGAATAGATGTTAGTGTGGTATGTTGAGCTTCATATTAATCCGACTTCCAGCCAAGGAGCCTTGTTAGATAAGTTTGATCTATTTTGAGTATTTCTATCTTCATGATCTTCATCCTTTCATGGTGTGCCAGGCTTGACTTGCCCTAATTTCTGTTAATGTGAATTAGATAAATGAATTGCAGGTTATAAATGGATCTCATGAAAACAGGAGAAACAAAAGAGCATCCATCTGAAAGGTTGGCAGGCTTCCTCTTCTACTAATTGCTTTTGGAGGGAAGAGATATGCAAATAATGCTTTCACCGTCCGCCAAAGGAACACTGTTGCATCTCTTGTTTACTGCTCACAAGTGTAGTGTTACAGGAAGAGCAGTCTCCCTGTCTCTGAAAGTGCTGGGCATGGTTAAGAGGCTTCAGTTCCTGGAGAACATCACCTGAGAGCTGCTGCCCCATGGCTCAGCTAGTGGAGTTGAAGATGCAAGTACTGTGCAGTGAAACAGAAGGAGTGGAAAAGTTAACCCAGCCTGCAGAAAGTGTCATCAGATGAAATCGGGGCCTTGTCAGCACTGGATTCTGCCTGTAGGAGGAACAGTAATGTGTTGAGCAACTCCAGGGCTTCTCAAGTGAAGTGTGTGTTTTGGGACTAAGATGGTAATTTTCTGTAGGGATAAGTTTGTTGGTAAGAACTTGTGTGTGAATTTACTGGCTTGTCTGTTTGAATGCGTTACTGAGATGGGAGCTGAGCAAACCTCTGTTAAACACCTGCCTCTGCAAGACGGCGTACTGCATGTCTGCAAGGTAGTCTGGACTCTGGGCAGAAGTAGCGCCATGCACCCTCTGCAGCAAACTTGTTCTGTTGAATTAGATGTGATGTGCTCAGAACTTCTCTGCACGCTGCTTTCCTATGGCGCCTCCCTCTGCTGATCTATTTATTTATATGCCCTTTCTCTCTGAGGTCACAGAGTTCCCTAGCTGGTTGGCATTGTCTTAGGTACTTCTCCCGTCATAAAGCAGCCTTTTCTTGTCGTTCATTTCTCTTCTGAAAGACGTGTTGTGTCACGATTAGAGGAATGGCAAGAACCCAGCCTCAGACGCCAGCGGTAGCATTGGTGACTCTGGCCTGTGGCGAGCTAAGTTTGTTTCTGATCACACAGAAGAAAGTGGCTGGAATTCATGTGGTGTGGGAGAGAGCTTATGGGAACTACTGGGAAACTGTGGAAAGAGTGACAGCCTGTCTTGAACATCTCTCACTACCCCATGCATTTTGGCGCTGTCTGCACAGTTCCTGCATCCAGAACAGAAGTCCCATGAATAGTGGTTTTCACCACGACATAGAAATGATGACTGAAGATTATTGAGGTGTGCTGTTTAAAATGAAATGGTTTGTGTTGATCCAAACCTGTCTCGTAGGTAGCTTGTTCATAGATTCTCATGCTCTTGTCTTTCAAGGCACAATGTCAAATGCACATCAGATATTTAGCACTTTAGGCTTTTAGCACAAAGTGGGTCACAACTTCAAGTGAGGAGACAAGCTGTAAAGGTGGAAGATTCCGTGTGAGGTGAGATGCTATCAAAGTTGGCCCTCGAGACATTTTGACCTCTTGTTTCAGGTCAAGTCCTCACAACCCTTCTGCAGCATCTGACCTTTCAACTTATTCCACCGCCTCTCTGATCAGTAATGAAGAACAGTTTGAAGACTATGGGGAAGGAGATGATGTGGATTTTACTCCCAGTAGCCCATGCCCTGATGATGAAACCAGAACCAACGCCTACTCTGACCTTGGCTCATCTGTATCTTCCAGGTTGCTCCTTATTCATTAACAAACAATTTTTCCATTATTTTCTTCTCTGGGCATGGGTGAGCATACCAGAGTTAACACCAGTTACATAGACTCACCTGAAAAGCAAAGTGTTATCAGTTCATTTTCTGCCCTCTCATATTTAATAAGAGCTATAGCAAATATGTTGTTTCTGATAATCTGTTGGGTTCTGCTGAAATAACTGGGCTGGTTTGCATGTAGAGATTTCTCTCTGTTGCATACAGTAGATTTCACAGTTAAGAGCTAGTATTGGAAGTTATCTGCTGCAAGCTAGAAACCAGCTTATTGCTGTGTATCAGCCCTGATACCATGGAAGAAGACCTGTGAGAGAGCTGTTTCTCTTTAGTATTCTGATACTACAAATCCTTAGCATGAACCTGTAAGGTCAAGTGCTGTATATGGAGAGGGGTTTAATTGAAAGAAAGCAGGGAGATGCTCTAGGATTTTTCTGCTTGGATTAATAGCACATGAAGGTCTTGAGCTTCATTGCTAACGCAGGACAAGCTCGCTGCATCCCTCTGTTCTGCATGTAACTCCCTCTGTTTCAAGCACTCCTGCAATCCAACCTTGCCACCTCTGTCATGCATGCAGAGCCAGCGCCCACCTCTGCTGCCTCTTCATGATGATGGCTTGTGTCTTTCATCCCCTATTTTCTGAGGTTTATCAGGTTCCATTCTCATTCCTGGGGCTCTATGCACTTCATGCCATGATTGCTGTCATTTATTTGAGTTAATTTTCTCTTTATCATGCCAAGAGCTACTCTTATTTCCTCTTTAGACCTATGTCCACTTCTCCCTCCCTCCTCATTCCAGGGTTCCTTCCGTCCTACCATCTGAAGGGGTTTGTGTGATGACTTCTTGCCAGGCCACTCTGTTTTTCATCTTCTGTCTTTCTCTTGGAGGAAAGACTCTTCAGGTTGCATGCCAGGTTATAGTGGGAAGATGGGCAATATGAGAGGGGAACACTGTTAAGGTGGAACATACTAATGTAGCTGCTTTTGCTACATGCATTACCTGTATTCTGTTTATCTTTTGCTATTCTTTCAGTCACCCAAACTGATTCTTTGCAGTGACACCCAGAACATGTCTTTTGTAAAGCCTCAGTTCAGAGAGGTAGATTTGCCCTAAGACCAGCATCCTCCATCATCAGCTCTAAGTTAGATGAGCTGTGGTTAGAGCTGATACCTGAAGCCCCTTGCCTGTAATTCTGATATATAGACACAGTCAAGAGGAAAACCTGTTGTGAGTTGGTTACTATAGCTAGTAACATCTCTCCTTTCCTGCAAACAGTGCTGGCCAAACACCCCGAAAAATGAGGCATGTTTATAACAGCGAGTTACTGGATGTTTACTGCTCACAGTGCTGCAAAAAGATAAATCTACTCAACGATTTGGAAGCCAGGCTGAAAAACTTGAAAGCAAACAGGTAAGCAGCCCTTTGCACTGCGTTTAGCAATGCCCCCTTCAAATGGGGCTAGCTAGTAGCAGCAGGAGAGGAAGAAAGGGTCCTTTCCATGCCTGTACCCAATTCTGTCTTACACATCTTTTGCTTTTATAAGTCAGTTAAGGGATTCAGACCTTGACATCTAGCCCAAATGAAAATGCTGTTTTTCATTACCTAGTAAGTATTTTTCTGACTTAAGGTGCAGATAGCATCAGGAGACTCAAGTATTTTAACCAATGAGCTCTTTGACTGCAAAGGAGAGTGGTATTTCCAGGAATTTTTCCCATGAAATGGGGTCTGCTGTGCTGCTTAGTGCAAATCTACAGTGAGCTCATGTTTTCTCCAAGTGGGGAGGAATGATCTGGCAGATGCTTTTCTAATGCGTATAACCTTACATACACTTCTCCTAAAGCTATTGGTCAACAGGTACTTCTTTCCTGTGGGATTTTTTTTTTTCCTTTGTCTTCTAGGGAACTTGAAAAACTGATTAATCCTGTGGTAGAAGTTACTTGTGGGGTTCTTTGCAATTTCTGCTTTTTCCTTGCAATTCTATCTCTGCCACTCCATCCGCTTCAAAACTATACCAAACACTTGGAAAGAATACAGTGCTTCCAACAGTCATCTTAGGGGTTTTGAAGGAAATGATTTGGTGGGCTTCTAGCTCCCCCTAGACACTGAATGTAAATCCTGCCTGTCCCCATAACTCTTGGCACAGTGCACTGTACTGCTGCTTCTCTTGCTGACACAGCAGCATAGTACTTCATAGGAACAATGTTCCTGTCCTAGCAAGGAGTTTGCTGACACCCAGCCCATGGCTGGCATGGCTTTGGTAATGGTGTGAGTGAGGCTGTAAATACCTGGCTGAAAGAGAGTGATACTCTGATAGAGAACTGCGTGTCTCTGCACACAGAGATACATCCCCTTTATCAAGCGATGCAGCTGGGTATTTGGATTTGGTTCTGGTGCTGTTATCTGGAGTCTGGTCCTTCATTTTGATAATACTAGTCTCTGACTGCAAAATGGAGCTGTAAAAATGGAAAGTAACTCAGTTCCTGTGCTGAGCTGGAAAGCATTATGGGGAAGGATAAACTAACTGTTTATAAGATCATCTAAAAACTGGGGATCCAGAATAAATGTCCATCACTAACTCAGTGTCCCTTTGTGATGTTTCTAATGTTAGTTTCTGATTTACACTGACAAATCTCTGCTAAATGTAACAGTATTTACAAATTGTCTTATTAATAATCGCAGTAATTCATGGCTGCATTCATCTTCACATTGTTGGTAACTGCAGCTTTTGATGAAGTTATCCAAGAATATTGTTCACAGATCTTTTTTGTTTTACTTCACTTAAAAAGTCAGTATTATGTTTCATAGTGCAATTCACCTGGAGTTTAAGTGAAGATTGAATTCAACACTGATCAAATAAATGTTTAAATACCTGTATCATTCCTTCTGTATCCATGTAGCCCTAACAGGAAAATATCAAGCACAGCTTTTGGAAGGTAAGAGTCTTTAGCTTTCTTATGAACACATGTGGAATCAGCTGTAAAAAATCCATAAGTGGGGGAGGAAGGAGAGAGAAGGAATAAGTTTAGGAAAACAGAAATGTGCCAAGACAAGTTTTCAAGGGAAGGGGCCTTTGTTTGGATAGGGGTGTTACAGAATCTAGAAGCCACTGCTGGTCTTGGAGCAGGCCCATGAACTGGCAAGAGCTCTGTTAAGAATGTAGTTAGTTGCTTTCTTGTCTGCCAACTCCCTTCCTTTATACTGCTGTTGCAGCAGTGCAGCTATTGCTGCTTTCACCGTTATGCAATGAGGATTTGTGGTTGTTGCTGAAATGCGAAGGAAAGCAAGAGCATCCCTTTAAAAAGGTCATACGGAATTGTGATCTTCCTTTGGCTGAATGAAGCAGCCCTGGGCTGGGGAGGGCTGTAAGCTTAGAGACTATTTTAGATAATCTCCAGTGCTCTCTATTCTATAGTGGGAACTGCTTGAGAGTCTCTTCTTTTGTTTCTTATGGAAGTTCTTACAATATGAAATGTTCTAGATTAACTGTATCAGCCAGTGCGTGGTGGTGACTTATTTGCCTTATTTCTAATTTCTATTATTATTTTCTTATTTTTATTTTAATAAATTATTTTTTGTTTTAATAATATATTATTATTACTTCTATTATTATTTTCTTATTTCTTATTCCATAGAATACTTAAGGTTGGAAAGGACCTTAAGATCATCTAGTTCCAACCCCCCTGCCATGGGCAGGAACACCTCACACAAAAGCATGTCACCCAAGGCTCTGTCCTACCTGGCCTTGAACACCACTAGGGATGGAACATTCACAGCTTCCCTAGGCAACCCATTCCAGTGCCTCACCACCCTTACAGTAAAGAACTTCTTCCTTATATCCAGTCTAAATTTCCCCTGTTTAAGTTTGAACCCATTCCTCCTTGTCCTATCACTACAGTCCCTAATGAATAGTCCCTCCCCAGCATCCTTATAGGCCCCCTTCAGATACTGGAAGGCTGCTATGAGGTCTCCACTCATTTCTGTTATTATTTGCCTTAGTTTCTAATAAGGCAAATACAACTCAGTACGCACTGTAAATAAGGTAGTTTTTAGCCTATGTTAATAATGGTGGCAGATCCTATCAAAAGCAACAAAGAACTCGCACCCAAGAACCAGTGCCATTGATTGTGCTCACTGTACTTCATTTAGCTGCCAGTCTCTTGTAGGACTTGTGCTTAAACAGTTGGAATTGTCACTGAAATGATTGTGGTGATTTTTAGCATCAGATGTTCAGAGTGCAAAGCCAGGCTATAAGGCAGTACCCAGACTCTCTCCTCCGTCCTTACCAAGTGAAATAATTATCCTTCTGGTCTTTCAGACAGCTCTTCCACAACAGTAACTTCAGCAGCAGTAATGGCAGCACAGAAGACCTGTTCAGAGACAGTATAGACTCCTGTGATAATGATATCACTGAAAAGGTAAGAAGCTGAGTACATTGCAGTTAATGTACCCAACAAAATCTTGCTGGAGGCAATGGATCAAACTGACAAAGTTCTAGAGTTTTCTTGCTCACAGTTACCAGTGATCTGAAGTAGCTTATTCAAAATGTCCTTTCTATTCCATTAATACTGTGATTTTGCTTCACAAAAATGCAAGAACTGTGTGAGTACAGATCTAGGCATTGTGTTAGTACTTCTTCACTGTGTGTTTGCATTGATCACCTTCAAGGAAGATATGGGGTCTGGGAAACTCAGAATTTCAGAGCTTAATTTTGCTGCTGGCTTTGCAGGGAAGTATGCTCCCTTTAAAAAGGTAGCATAGCTAAACGCTGCTTAGGAACAGTGAAGAAGTGTATGAAGAGAGATTCAAACTTTCACTTCTTTTCCACTTCCTCTTCCAGGTAACGTATCTAGAAAAAAAGGTGACAGAACTGGAGAATGACAGCCTGACAAATGGTGACCTGAAGAGCAAACTGAAACAAGAGAACACCCAGCTAGTTCACAGGTAATAAAGCACAGAGCCAGTTCTCTTATGTCAGAGCAAAGCTGGAATAGAGTTGTAGGGAAGGAAAATCTCAACCTGTAAAATATGACCAGGTCATCTGCCTTAATGCTAACAGATAAGGCTTCAACTGAGAAGTCCAACTGGAATAGGACTGCCTTGCTGAATTTTCAGCAAGCAGAGGCCTTCCGAGCAAGTTTCTTAGTACAGAGATGTTACTGTCATAGAGTAAGCTCCTTTGTTGTAACAAAGGTTACCATTGCTTGTTCTTGCTTGTAGCAAGAGCAGAAGGCTGGATCATAGTCCCTTCTTAAGACAGAGTGAAAGAATAATAGATGAACTGATACTACCTCTCCTGTGAAGCCAGGCTGAGAGAGTTGGGGTTGTTAGCTGGGAGAAGGGAAGGCTTCAGGGAAACCTTAGAGCAGCTACCAGTGCCCAAAGCAGAATCAAATAAAGGATTTGGAAGGAAAAAGAGAGGCAATGAAGTTGCACACTGTTGGGCTTTTTAAAGTGCTTGTTGAAGCTGTTACTGAAATGCACTCTGGTTTCCTTAGAGTTCATGAGCTAGAAGAACTATTGAAAGACCAAGAAACATCAGCAGAACAGACCCTGGAAGAAGAGATAAAGAGACATAGAGAAGCATATATCAAGTACGAGAAAGAGAAAGGCACTGAAATTGAGCTGCTAAATACAAGGTAACAAACATCCTGGTGCTACCCAGAACAGAGGACGAGTTCTTTTTATTCATTTTTTACTTTGCATGTAAACATAGGCTGTTCACAACCAGACAGTGCCCAGAGGATGCTTTACATTAATGCTTTAATCCACATGGCCCATGTAGGCAGCTTAGCTGGATATTTGGCATGGGTTCAAGGAGGGAATTGTGACCAGCTGTAGCATACACTTGTGTCTGCATTTGTTTCTTCCTACTTAATTCTTTTTTGATGCTTGTTGTTAGGAGCATAAGAATCTGAGGGGCAGTGTAGCATTTTTGGTCCCAAAACCAAGCAAACAAACAGTGCCCAATAGCTCATGCTAAAAAACTCTAACATTAGAAATGTTGTGTGGTCTTTCTATCAGATGGCTTTTTAGAACATGCTGCTTTGCATGTCTGCATTCTTGAGGTACTTGCTGTAAGTTTTTTGTTATTGACACAGGGTTCAACAACTGGAAGAAGAAAATGGTGAGCTGAAATGCACTGTCACACGACTGAAATCACAAACGGAGAGATTAGATGAGGTAACAAAACCCAAGTGCTTGAGCAATTTAACAGCAGCTTGATTTGTACAAGAGCAAATTTCGTATAGTGGTAGGCCCCGCTTCTTCAGTTTGCCTTCCCTAAAAAAGACTATCAAAGGAATTGGAACATTGGTCACCTTTAGTGTCAGGAATGCCCTGAGACACATGCCAGCTTATGACCAGCTGTGCCTGTAGAGTTGTGTAGTAAAACTGAAGATGGGTCATGCACTTGCAAACTAGCTGTGAAGTTGCCCATTTGTTCTAGGAAAGGCAGCGCATGTCAGATAGGTTGGAAGACACTAGTCTGCGACTGAAGGACGAGATGGATTTGTACAAGAGAATGATGGACAAGCTGCGGCAAAACAGGCTGGAGTTTAACAAAGAGAGGGAAGCCACACAGGAGGTAGGTGTGAAGAGGGATGTAAGACCAGGCAACCACATCTCATCTGCATGGAAGCCCATCTGAGCAAAGAGTGCACAGACAGAATGAACAGTGAAAGTACAGCATCCAGTGAATGTATGACTGGGTTGCGTTTCTGTGGGAGGGGTACCCATAGGGTGATGAATGCTGCGAGAATAAATGTAACCACTTTGGGTCAGGGACTGCCAACTTTTTGAGAACTTGAAGCCTTGAATGTGTGCCCTAAGATTTCCTTTACTATTTTTTCAAGGGGAGTTAAGCCTCTCAGACATGAAGCTTATTGATCAGAGACACTTTTAGCTCTGAAGAGGTTTAAGTGACCTTGTTCTTCCATAGAAGAGCAAGTGGCAATATTGTAGGGCTGTCTGGCCTCAGCCAGGTTCACAGAGCGCTATTGTTGAAGTACAGAGGTGCAGCACAGAGCTGGCTGCTTGCGGGGAGGGCTAATTGTGGAGAGACTGGAGAGATATGGCCTGCTTGCATGCCCACAGCTCATTGAAGACCTGCGGAAGGAACTGGAGCACTTGCAGCTGTACAAGCTGGAATGTGAGCGTCCTGGACGTGGGAGAAGCTCTTCATCCAGCGTGAGTGAATTCAATGCCAAAACCAGAGAGGTGGAAATGGAGCATGAAATAAAAAGGCTGAAGCAGGTGAGCAGGGATGGGCCTCTTGATCCATGTGAAATACACAGGACTGCTTTGAAAAATTCCTATAGCTGCCACTCATAGCAAACTGCCTTTAGATGTTGTGTTCCCTTCCTCACAAAAGCACAAGAACCATGTTGCATCTGTCTAGGACTTCTTTGCACAGGCAATGTAAATTATGCGCGTACGAAATGCCTGAGATGCAGTCAGGGTAGCCTTGTCTGGTGGCAAGAGTGTTGCTACTAGTTTACAGCCTTACTTTGTGTCATCTAAGCTACCTGTGATTCAAAAGATTTATTGTTCAGTGAAGTCTTGTGGGAAGAATTTAAATCAGTATCTTTTTATCCTTAAATAGGAGAATCAGAAACTTCGTGACCAAAATGATGATCTCAATGGACAGATCCTAAGTCTTAGTCTTTATGAAGCTAAAAATCTCTTTGCAACACAAACAAAAGCCCAGTCACTGGCTGCCGAGATTGATTCTGCATCAAGAGATGAGGTAATGTGCTTTTTTAATCAAGTGCTACATCCAAAAATATGTGGGTTTCAATGTAATTAGCTGTCAAGGTTAAACTATTTGAAGCTGACAAATGAACAGCAGAAAAAATCTGCTTTGCTAGTTCAGGAGTGTTAGAAGATTGCCTTGAATCTAACAGTGATTTTGGATGCTCCTTTTAATATAACTCTTCCATTTGTCTCTCAAAATATTGGAATTATTAGAATCTCAGTGAGAAGTTTTACAATGGGTTTTAACAGTTTTAACATCTGCTACCTTTCGGGGTATTGTGATATTATGACATTAATTTCACACAAATTACCATAGTTACTTTTTACTTTCTCTTCTAGATTCAGTTCTTAGTTCAGTAGCAAGCTCTCACTTAGATCTATGTTTGAGCTATGTATTTCCTGTAGCAGAGCTGAATTCTTGAAGAAAGTAGGTAGCGTGCAAGGACAGATTGTGGGTATGTAAGAGCTCCCAGGGAAGAAGACAGGTTAGTGATGAAGTTGATTAAAAGGAATTGTTTGGGTTTTATGCGTCATATGTTCTGGACAGAACTTCCCATTTCTTCTTCAAGAGGTGTCCTGTGACAGACTTTTTTACCTAATCTGTATTTGAATGACCCTGTTAGCCTTAGCTCCTGGGCAGTCCCTTGAAGTGAAGAACATACTTGAGTTTCTTGCTGAACCAGAGCACTGTGAAGGCGATTTAATTGTTGAACTCTAGTGACTTTTTTTTTTTTCTTGACAACTGCAGAAGTCCAATTTGCTTTTACCTAATCACTTCTCATTGTGTATCTCATGCCTCTGGCTCATGCAAAGAATACCCAGCACTACCCCTCTAAAGGAGGAAAGTGCCAACTATGGCCCAGGCTTCCTAGATCTTACATAAACTTTACTCATTGTGCCATTTTTTGCCTGTGTAATCAAATGAAGGTAAGAAACTGCAGACTCAGGGTGGGACTTTTATCAAGGCTAATGAAAATGGATGCCCAAATCACATTAGGGTGGATATAGGGCTCTAATGCTCCTGAACAGCTTTGTCAGTTTGGCATTAAACACGCAGAGTATAAAACGCCAGCAGTCTTCATCTTCGGAGAGTTTGAGAGGCCAGTAGAGTATCGTGAAGGTCTTGCACTCTGAGATGAGGAGGTTCACCCATGGTGTGGATGCAGGATGGACTGGTGTGTTAAATAGGGGATTTGTGTCAAATAACCTGCCAAAAGATCCCTGCTGATGACTGTTCACCACCTTTCTTAATAGTAAAGATCTTTAACATCCAGCTAGTTTCTCATACAGAAACAGGGAGGCGCTAGAGACAGAATACCTATCACAAAAGGTGACATTGAGTGGGCACTAGCCTCTCACCTGCCTGAACTTCATGCTATTATGTAAACTAGTGAAACTGTTTCAAAAGTAACTTTGAAATGTTGTGTTTCAGCTCATGGAAGCCCTTAAAGAACAGGAAGAGATCAATTACAGATTGCGACAGTATATGGACAAGATCATTTTGGCAATCTTAGACCATAATCCATCTATCTTGGAGATAAAGAATTGAAGAGAATGAGAGAAGGAAAAGCAGCAACTGCCGGATATTTCTGCACATGCCACTGGATCTAAACAACACTCTGATACTGTAAATTAATCTATAAATATATATATACACTATGTGTGAGCGTGGGTGCGCGGGTGTGTTTATATGATGTTTGGTACACTGTTACTTGTCATTGAATTGGCTTGGTTAGACTTTTTCCATGCACTTTCAATACCTGTGATGAGATGGATACTGTATATTAATGTAATAACAATATAACTGGATCATGCTGTTTTAGATACTGGACAAAATTACTCTACCTCTAGTTGTAAAGGTAAAAAAGACAATGGAAACACATGGATGTGTCCCTAACTTTAGGAGCAAGAACTGTTCTTTCGTTCTTCCAGGAATTTGGGCACCACAAACCAATTACCATACCCAGGTTCAGTTCCTGACTGGTGCTGACTATGTATTTCCTATTTGATTTAGTTTTAGTACTTAAACCACACATAAGACAAAAAAAAAACAAAACAAAAACACTTTGAGGAAAAGGAAGGACTCAAAAGGGAAGAAGAGGAAGATATTGCAGAATTGCTGCTTTTTGTGAAAAAATCACCATCCACTTGTTTGCCACTGTCAGCACAAGGTGCTTTTTATGTAAGTTCACTTTGGAGCCTGCTTTGGGATGCTTTGAGCCAGCCTGCTCTTCAGTGTGTGTGAGCATGTGTATTTTTATGCCAGGGTCCCTGTGTAGCATTGAGGCAAAGAAGCTCTTCAAATCTGTTCCCCTATTTTCAGGGGTTTGTCATGGGCCATTAAGATGAATTCTGGGATCCTGCCCCTTCACCCTTAAGAAGGAGCACATTCTAGTTCTTACCAAAAGAAAAAAAAAGAAAAATTGCATGAAGTAGCTCACATCAGGGGGAGAAGGAGCAGCCCTTGAAATTATAGGTTGAGTTGCTTTCCCACCCCAGATACACCTCACTCCTTTGAGACTGACATTTTGTGGTCAAGCTGTGAAGAGGACTGGCTGGGTCCTAACACAGTGGTGGAGGGAAGTCTAACATGGAGTGACTTTTATCATTAGGGCAGTAAAAAGGAAAAGAGCTTGGTGTTGCAGCAGTTGCCAATCCAGGCTGGGTACACACGTGCATATTTAAAGCTCTGAATAGGGAATGCATCCTGATTTAAATGAGCAGCGGTGCAGGTGCTTAACTTTAAATGTGTACTGTGGCTGCTCATAGAAGTCAGTTGGGCAGAACACTAAATTTTTAAAGTTGAGTGTATGCTTAAATGCTGCCTTAAATAGGATGGACTTCAACATGTGCCTGTGTTCTCCTGAGCTGGATCTGTGTACTGTAGGGCTAGGACCTTTTTAATGAATAATGTAGCTTATGGAAGGAGCTTATGGAATTGTTAGGATAGTTGAATGCTAAAAAGAAAATTATACCATGCACTTTTAAAAAAGTAAAAATATCACATTTTTGATTCACACCAACTGGCACAGAAAAACAGGCCCAAATATCTGGCTTTCCCCAGTGCATAGAGATGTTTCTTCTATTGAATATGCTCCCTAGAAGAATGTTACAGTAGCAATGACTGTGCTTTTCTGTGTATTTCTTGCTGTTGGCAGTGTCTTGCCCCTAGTATTCTTATGATCTATCTTGGTGTGTATATGTGATGCATTTTTCCTGAATTTGAATACATGAGACTGTATTCAGTTATGGATGTAAATATATATATATATTTTTCTGCAATCTCTGTGCTCTTGCCTTCAGTGATGTGTTACTGGAGTGATGGGAAGTGGGGGAGGTACTGAAATCAGGCTTTCTTGAAGGCAAGACAACAAAACCAACTTATTTCTGTGTACCTCCATCAGGCAGGTGTAAAGTAACTGGAAAGTGAAAGGGACCACAGGAATAACCATGGGACAACACCTCAGTGCACAAAGTGTGTGAGACTTCAGTGCTCTGGAAGAAATGGTGCAGTCTTGTTTGAACAGTGATGTCTCAGGGCTGGTTTCCTGAGGCTGTAGGGTGAGGAAGGGTTTAAAGACTACTCCTTTGCTGCCTGGGGATGGTGTAAAATGACCTCTGATGTGCTACGTTGCAAAAGGTTCTGTCATGGACAACACACGCATGTGCCCTTCCTAGAAGGCAGGAGAGGAACTTTTAAGCCAGAACTCTTCACTTGCACTTTAGTGATGGCATTTCCCTCTAAGTGGTGCTGTCTGTGGATTGTGCCAAGGACTTTGCTCTTTTTATAGTCCATAGGGAACTATTTCAAGTTGTCAGGTGACTGTTGCTAACCTGCTGTGATGAGCAGGGCTGAGTGAGCCAGCATCCGTGCTACTAGAGCTGACTGTGTTTGGTAAGTTTTACACTTCTGTCCTGCTCTCGTGCAGTAGATTTAAGTATGAGTGAAGCTGTGGCAGGTCAGAGTGGTGACTGAATGTTTCCCCCTAAATATTTTTAGGGTAAACTGGATTTAGCTTCAAAATTTTAATAATCTAAACCCCATTCCCATTAGGGTAACATCAGAAAATGTTGAGGACTATTTCATAAAAAGTGGTGCTGAGCACTTGGGGAGCAGAGAGGCTGGCTTACTTCACTGAGACACAGACCCACGGGCGTGAACAGAAGACATGACTGTAGTGATAGCCAAGGTGTTTGCAGGTAATTATATGTAAGAGGTGAATGGCCACTAATAGTGACAATAGTCACTAAATCTGGCTGAAATCCTGAAAGTGGTTTTAGCCAAGGGTACTCAGCAGTGGGTTTTCTGAAGGCTCGCAGGACTTCTTGTTCAGCTCTGTACCCAACTGCTTCAGCATGTAGAAGCTCTTACTCCAGTGTTTGTGTTTGAAGAGTTGTCTTACCACCATGTTGGTGGTGTTCGTAGCTTTGTTTTATTGCATAAAAGTTATGCTTTTGCTCCTGTGGGGCCTTCAGTGTGCTACTGCTTTTTGTTATGTTCAAATACATGTCCAGATGCTTGATATGTTTGACAACTAATGTGATTTGGAGGCGGGAGAGGTGTTTCACTGGCAGATACACTTTCCTCTAAGACATCCACCTCTAAAAAATGCCAATTAGCAATTGCATTCTTAGACTGAGTAGCTATAGTAACTACATATATTAGACCAACTTGTTTTGCAGCCCAAGCCTTGGAGAACCCTTCTATCCCAGAAAAGAAATCGTCATGTTTTATGACATGCAGGTAACTTGATAATAAGGGATATCTTGATGGGTCATGGGAGCAGAGGGTAATCAGACACTGATGTTACAGAGTGCGTATTTTGGTTAAATGTCAGACAGCCACATTGGCAGAACAGACAGGAGATGTGGGAGATAGCGGAGCACTGGTTTCAGTGTCTGTTCTCTGATAAATTCCTTATTGTGGGTTTCCTCTGTGCTCACAGGCCAGCTGGGGAAGTACAGCTTGCCTTTGTGTCAATGTCACTGTGGGTGGAACAATAGCTTCACCTCCCTGGGTATATAACTTCAGATACAGAAATGTGGTATCATCTTTTTCTAGCACTGCTCAAGTGCAGTAAATGTTCTTGTGTCAGATCTGTGCTCTCACTTAACCTTTGGGGATGCAAACACAATCCAAGGTGCTTGGATCTTGATCTGCTTCTTGGTTCAGTCTGGTATAGATTCAGAAAAGCTAAGTGATATTCTGGTCAAACCAGTTGCAAACCACTGCAGGTATTTTTGTACAGTGAAAAAAATGACTGCTGCTCACCAGAAGCTGTCCTTTGTTAAGCTGATCCCACACACAAGCTACTGCAGAAAAAATGTTTTCAAACCTTGCACCTAAGAGTACCTGACATGTGGTCTCTCAAGATTTTTCTCATACTGGCTGCTTCCCTCCAGACATCACTCTTAGGCTGCTGCCTAGTTCTCTGGTTTTGGAGTGTAATATTGATTCAAAATTACCTTGACATAAAAGAGTATTTATCAGCTTTCTGAATAACTTCTATTAAAGACGCAAGCTGTTTGAGAATTTGTCATGTGTTGAAGCGCAGCAGTGACAAACTGTAACCGTCCCATCTATTCCTAAGGAGTTGTTAATATGCTAATCTGTAGCAAGTCTCAAAAAGGAAAAAAACTCCAGTGCATTTTTGCTGCCAACTTTCCTTTTATGGTCTTGGGAGAAATTCAGGTGTTTCTCAGCCAGCTCTGGGGGGAGTTGAACACAGCGTTATTAATTCTCAAAGATGTGTGGATCAAATACTTTGCTGACTGAATGCAGCAATGCCCAGTTCACTTCAGCAGAACTGCATTACTTTCCAGACAGGATCTTGGCCTACAGTATGTGGGCTCCCTGGTCTGGTTAGTAATTGAGGTCTTGGAAGCTAATACATAAACACACACTGTGGCCTGTTCCATCGGTCACTGCTCAGCAGTCTCTGCATCCTAGCGCTAGTGATGAATCTGAGAAGTAGAATTTACAAATAAATGGATACTTTTTTCCCTTCTTTAATGGCAGTGAATATAAAGTGGTTTTCTCTTCAAACAAATACTGCACGGTGTGGTCTGAGGGATGTTTTCCAAGGAAGGAAGGAAGTAGCAGCTGATCAAACACTTGCCAAATCAGTGGCTTGGCTTATACTGATTCAAGTGAAAACCTGACTCAAGCTTTGACTGAGCAGTTCCTGGATTGGTTCTGGTGTAAGTAACAGTGCTCATATTCTAGTTATTTCATTTGTTACTCACGACACATTGTCAAGAAGCCATGACAGGTGATGTAACACAGCTGATTTTAAAGGATATAGTTCAATAGCTGCTGGCATCTTGTTCCTTTGCAGCATCCTTGGGGTGGTTTTCTCAGTTTTTTTCTATTCAAAACATTGTTGTAGAAATATCTGCAACTCGGGTCACTGTACCATCATTTGCCACAGTGTGGAGCCAGCTGACAGGGCTACATTGTGTTCCTGAAAACTTGTTTGTGCTTACTGAAAGTTTTGTTCTGCTGCGAATAGTACCTATTCAAACATATAATTGTGAAGAGATTACTTTTTACTTAAAGTTTAAACCTGATGAAAACATATATTAACAAACATGGATTTCTATAGTATAGTTTGGAACCTACTCCAAGAATCTGTTTTTAGTGGTGCAACTATGACATCTGAGCTGTCATCACTCAGCAGAGCCACATTCACCCTGGCAAAGGGTGCAGAGGCGCTAGTTCTGGCAGACACAGAGTCAATACATAGACAATGAGGGGTGCAGGAGGGCTGTGGTTACTCTTCCACCCAGTAAGTTGGAGCAGTGATGATCTTGCACTGCTCAACATCAGCCTCATTTTGTTTAATACTTTATCCACAGCTAAATTATTCTGGCTTTGGAGAAAGGAAGTCAGAAGGGGAACTAAGAATTTTATATCATGTGAACACTGTAATACACTACAGGGCAGCAAATGTTGCACTGATGGTATGTTTCAATACAGATATTTTGAGAATTGCTGTAATATCAGTTGTGGGAGTCATTTGGTTTGCTTTGGTGCACAGACTGTACTGACATTTTTTGCATGGTTACATATTTTAGTACTTGTGCCTTTTACTTCTCTGTTGTGAAGATGCATTTTCACATTTTATTTCCTGTTTTGGGCACTTTTGATATACACCTTTTTAATTTGATCTTCATCTCTGGTTTCCATGTAATGTACATGTGTGTATATATAAAATAGATCAGATTTGTATTCATGTGCCTCTGAGATGTAAAAACTACTCATTTTGTACAGGTTTTTTTAGAAGCACTAGGTCATGGTCTAGATTATGTAGCAAATGAAATTCAACATAATTAGCAGTTCTCTGTCTTTGGGAAATGTCGTGTCAGATGGCTGGTCTCTTTTGTAAGGCAGTGTCTCATACACACTCCCAGATTTATTGTTGTAATATCATTATGAGATCCATTCTATCCACTTGTTGGTTTTAGTTAATTCAAAATAATAAAACACCTAAATCAATGCTATGGTCTGGACGTGGCAGTTATAGTTTTTATTCACACTAAAGCAAATTTGCTTCTTTTCCTACTTGAATGGACACCAAACCAAAACCTCATTTGAACACATTGCCCATTTCAGGTTAACTTCAGTCTGGGATTATTTTTGTGGGAATGGACAAGTGATTTACTTTGCCCATTGAAATGAAAAGAGAAATAGCATTACCAGTTCATAGGCTCTCTTTCTTAGAGAGAGCAAATTCTTTAGCTTATTTCTGCTGTTCCCTCCATGACTTCTGTGGCAGCTTTTTGTAGGGCCAAACCCTGGATCTGCATGACTGGAGATCTTCCTCTTGGAGATATGCGAAATTGAGTGTGTCACTTTCCACATTTTGGCTACTGGCAAATAAACTTCCTCTGGGGTTTGTAGCCCAGCGCTCTCCTGATGCATTTGGGAAGCTAAATAGATGGGTTGTGAGACTTGGCCATCCTAGAAGCGTCCTTCCCTCCCATCAACCTATTCTTGAGCTGCTGCTTTCATTTCTTGAGTGTTGACCCCCTTATCTAGGGAGATGCTTCAATTGTTCCCTCTCCCACATCTTGTGGTTTATCAATACCCCGCTCACCAGCCCCTGAACACAGAGGTAATAAATTGTGATGTCACAAGAAAGAAATCATCGGTATCCCCTAAATGTCCCAAAACACGCAGTTTTGAACTATAAAATATTACGTTCCATTCTCATGGAGCAGAATTTTTAACCGAGTTTGGCACCTGCTTGACATTATAAAGGCAAGGAGGTGGTTTTATTTTTCACTTCAGAGGCTGAAGGCAACGGCGTTCCCCTGCCCCGCTGTGCTGGGGAGAGGCCTGAGGGGGAGCTCTGCCATGGCCGGGCCCAGCTGCGGCTCCCAGGTGTGCCCGGAAGGGGCCGGGTGGTGGTGGGAAACCTGGCAGCGGCTGGGAGCTGCGGCACATCGCCAGGGCAGCGCGGACAAAAGGAGACCCTCGGGCTTCGAGTCGCCCCCCGCGGCACGACGGCGGCGGACGCGCCAGTGCCCAAGGAGCCCCCTCGACCAGCGCTCTGAGGTACGTTCTGTTTGATCGTCTCCTGTTTGAGGTGCCAGGCCCGTTGGCAGCTTCTCCGGGGGGGGCTATTTTAACTGCTAGAGTGAAAAATGACCTACGAAGTGACTGGCTGTTTTGGTTCAAGGCTACTTGCTGTAAGGGAGTGAGGGGAGGGCGCCATGGGCACCTCAGGGGTGTCTGTGGGCACCGCTACTGAAAAGAGGGGCCCTTTGTTCTGGGGAAGCGCTGCTGGTCGAGGGGCAGCCGCAGTCAAACCACAGCGGTGCTGGGTGCTGCTTACAGGAGAAAACGGGGCCTTTGTGATGTAACAGCGTGGCTCCTGGGGTGAAGCATCTCCTCAAGCAGCGCTGTGCAGCTCGCTGCCCTGTACTGCCTGCCTGGCAGCGTGTTGGAGGGAAACCATTCGAGTGAGCCTGGAAATACCACCCTGACATGGCCGCAGGGCTGTGCTTCCACAGGTGGGTTTAATGGAGTCGGAGTTTGCTTTCTGAAGAACTGCTGCTCCCACACCCAGCCTGCTTCAGCAGGTGCTGTTTGTGTCCTTGATGAGGAAAAATGTGACCGTTTTGCGCTTGTGTGAAGGATAATGAAGGGTGTACAGCCAGAGAGCTAGGCCTGTGGTGTATTATTTAATATCTGAAGGGGAGTCTGAGGTGGTTAAGCTCTGCCTGCAGCTGGGCTCAAAGCAAGGGAAGGGGGATTTTGAAGAGACTTCAGTGGTGAGTTCAGGCTTTGCAGGACAAATGTTTTCCTTTAAAAAGCATTTTGATGATCTTGAAGTGAGTATAGTGGGCAGACTGCTTCGATTTGGCTGCCAGTAGTTTGTGAACCTGGTATACATCTTTTACAATATCATCCCATGTGGCTGCTGGGCAGCTTTTCCTCCCCAGTAGGTACAGGTATTTGGGGAATCAGAGCAAAGTTTATGAATAATCCATGAAGCAGCCTACCTGTGTGTTACTTTCCCAGGCTTCCCCATTCCCATGTTCCTCATGGCAACGAGGTGCTGGATAGTCAGATTGATAACAGCAGGCTCAAAGAGAACTGCCTGCTGTGTATGCTAAACCACTTCACCAGAGAGGCAGGGAGCAGTGTGGTCCCAGATCCCAGCTAACCCCTGTTAGCCCAGGCTAACATGCTGCGCTACTGACCTACTTCCAGATCAGTTGCTTACTGGTATGCAAGAAAGACACACTGGGAAAGCAAATCAGCTGTTACTGTGGGAATAGTGTACATCAATAGTTGCTAACAAATTATGCTGTTCTTACTGTGCTGGGGAGATCTTTGGGTCATTTTGCAACCAGGAATTAAAGCTCAGAACTCCTGGAGAGGTGATTGTTATCTTGCTCATATCTTCTGGAGGGAAGGGAGGAGGGAAGGAGGGTTTGAAGCCGGGCAGAGGTTAAATGAGGCAGTAGCAGAGTAGGAAGTAGATTGCAGGAGCTTTGACTCCTGAAAACTTGGACGGTGGCAAGGCAAGCCGTTAGAGAGGAAACGCATCTCGTGTGAGCACCGAGTGAGTACACTGGCCAGCTCCTATAGTCTGACAGCAGGCTGTGATCTCATGTTGTTTTGGCAGACACGTTTTGTTCGCATAGCAGTCTCAAAGCTGTGACTTTGATGCTTTCCCTTGTTCTGTTTGCTGTTTTTGATGGCCCATGTTTCAATGTTTTCCCAAATCCCTGATGGCAGATGGGGGTCTGGAATGTGTCACTCCACTCTAAATGTCTTCTGACACATGTAATGCAGCAGGGACTCTCCTAGCTTGCATAACTCAGGGGTAGTTCTGTCCTTGGAGCCAGCTGCGTTTTGGATGCAGAAGAGGGGTTAGAATATATGACTAGTAAATTGAAGATTGTCCCAGATATATAATTGCTTGTGTTAATGGTGATTTTAATACAATTTTGCAGTGATAATTTGTCTTTTGGCACAATGCTTAAATCCTTATTCCCTCACACCACGATCTTTGTGCCTTAGATTGCTAACAGACAAGGTAGTTAATAGTTTGATGCAATAGCATGTAACGTTATAGCTTGCAACTCATAGAGCAGACTTTCTGAAAAGAAAGAAAAGCTGGGCTGTGGCACCGAGTGAGGTAGATGGAACTTTATTTTTTAAAGGCTGTGCTCAGGCTATATGGTGTAAGACTTGTACTGTAACACAAGCAAATTGCAGGTGTTTCCTCACAGTCTCTCTTGGCCACTCTGTGGCTTTCCTTGATGTGCTCAGGCTTTTATTTGGAACCTAATGGTCACCAGGCAGGATTGCTCTCGGCCCTCAGTTATCCTTCCATCTGCATGACAGAAATCGCCCCCAACCTTCAGCCTTTGGGATCGATCCGAGCTCCATGCAAAGCAGAACGGGGAGGGGGGTGCGCTGCAGAAAAGCAGCAGCAGAGGAGTTTGCCTTCATTCGCGGAAGCGCTGTGTAGTACTGTGGGGGCTGAAGGTGCTGCCCCGAAGCTGGGCGCTGGGTGCAGCGGAGCTCTCCCGCAGCAGAGGACGGGCGGGCTCTTTGCATCGCCCATGCCGGAGCAGGGAGGAGGAGAAGCGCGTCCGGGCTGCCTGTGCGGGAGGAAACGCTTCAGCACGGCCCCCTGAACTCCAAAGCCCGGGGCCGCCGGGGCTGCAGGACGTGGCAGAAAACCAGCCGCGACTCCCGCAACCCCGCCAGCTCCTGCGGCCCGGCGCCGGCTGCCCTGGGATGCTGCGGTATCAAACCCCAACCTTGGCATCACAGGCTGGCCTGGAAACGCTGGGCACAATGTATTGACACCTAGAAGTGGGATTTACTCTTGGGAACGCAATCCTTTCTCTTTGGAATGAGCCGCTCAGCCTCCACGTGTGTTACTGGTTTGTGAAAGGAGCACGTCGCAAGTGCAGTACGTGTTCTTGTAGTAGGGGTTGTGTGAGTCAGACCTGATCAGACAGGCGGTGGTGCCAGGTTACAAATTCCGAGGTATAAAGTAAAAATAGGGCTTGTATTATGTCAGGTTGGTAACAGGTTCTAACTGCGCCTGGATTTTCGTATTTTCTTTTTGTTTGATTTGTGGTTTTTTGCTTACAAAGCCAAAAAATACTGAATGACTTTCTGCCACCCAGTGATGTTTGAAAACTAGACACCAGAAAGAGACATTTCAGTGCAAGGCTAAATAATGGTTCAGAACCACAGCCTCCTGCCCTACAGCCACTGGTGATAAAAAACGAGAGCTGATTCATTTCTTGGATTTTAACCAAGTATTAGCCATAAGATTAAATATTTGGTGGCTGGAAACCCAAAGGAGGAAATATTAATAATGTAGTATTGTATTTATGATTTATTCTATTAAGATTTTACTATGTAAACAGAAGATAATGGGATTGAAGTAAAATGTGAGAACAGAGCCTGAATATCAGGAAGCACTTCCTAACACAAACCCACGTTAGACTGCCTGATACCGTCCCAAGGGAAGGGGTGGAAACGCTGTTGCTGGGCTCCTGGAGAGCGGGGGAGGCACCAGCCTGGGCCCGTGTGCGGTGTGAGCGGGGCTGGCTCCTACTGCTCCTGCTTTGCGGGAAGCGGCCCCCGGTCCCGACCCCGGGAGCTGGGGCAGGCGCGCTCCCTCGTTAGCAGGTGCCCGACACAGGGCTCTGTGAGCACCGCGCTTGGCCGTCTGCATCCAGAATAGCTGCTGTTTCCATAGGGGACTCCGTGAGTGTCGCGATGCGCACCTTTGCTGTCAGGAGAAACATCGGGAGGAAGAAGTACAAATGTTCGCCGGTAATTTCGTGGTCTTTGAGCACCGGCGCGGCCCTCGCTGCTGGCGGCGGGCGGGAGGGGCGGCTGGAGCGGGAAATGCGTCCTGAGCCGCCTCCTGCAGGGGCCGCTGGCAGCCGAGCTCTGCAGGCGGGGCTCCCGTTCCGCCGCCCTGGGCGGTTCCTCGGGGCGGTCACGCCCGTTCCAGGTGCCCCGCCCCGCGCCTGCAGGAGCCCCCGCGAACCGGGCGGGCGGCGCTCGCCATGCCGCGGTGTCGCGGCCGCTCCCGGTGCCGGCGGGGGTCCCGCTCCGCCGCGCCGGCGGCAGCTCCCCGGGGCGGGCGGCGGGCGGGCGGCTCGCTGCGTTCCACTGGCGGCGCGCCGGTGCTGCTAGCCCGTCGGGCGCGGTGGCCAAGTGGTAAGGCGTCGGTCTCGTAAACCGAAGATCGCGGGTTCGAACCCCGTCCGTGCCTGCCGAGGCAGCGCGCTACGCTGGCAGCCCCGCCGCGGGGAGGCCGCGGACGTCGCCTCGTTTGCGGCCCCTTTTTGCTTTCGGTCGCGGATGTCGGGAGAGCCGCTCCGGCGCCCCGCGCAGCGGGGAGGCTGTGGATCCCGAGGAGCGGGGCAAGCAGATGCGGTGCGCGGCCGCAGTACCCCCTGGAACCGCACCGTGGACCTTAGCGGGGTGTCCGCAGTCCCCGTGGGTCATTGCCACAGCGCTGATGCGGAGGTTGTGGGCGCTGTGGTGAGCTCGCGGACGTCTTCATTGCCGTCCGAGGGTTGGCAGCTTCCACCAGCCTGGCTGCGGGGAGGAGGCGTCGGGCAGGAACAGAGCTCTGCGCTCTGGGACCGCCCTGGTGCTGGACGTGCTCCCCTGCGCATCATTCCTGTGCTGAGGGAGCATGGAAAAGGCTTCCTTGCAGGAGGGAGTTCTCTGAGTTTTGTTTCGGCACGGTTGTCTTGAATGCGATTAATAATAGTTAAAATAAAGATGGTGTTTGCTCTGCGCTGCTATGGCCAAGCGTTGGGTGAGTTTGGAAGTGATGAATCTGTCTTGCTGTTACTTTCTCTGTAGGTGCTGGGTTTGATGTAATGCTCCCACATGGAGTCCTTAAATGGTAGATGGAGGACGATTCCTGGACTAAACAAATAGAGCTCTGAGAAGCTTAGTGCAGTTGTACACTGTTTACACAAGAATTGACCTTGATTGCTCGATTTCTAATGCATAAAGCTGTGTGAAGCTTTACACATGTGCAAGGGCGTTTCTGCTGACTGTGTACATCACTTTGATTATTGCTGCTTTCAGACAGCTTAAAATATGTAAAGAATAGAATAATTTCACTGCAAAATCACAACAGCTGATAACTGGAAGAGCAGAGGAGCCCCTTCCAAAAAACGAGCTGCTTCCTTTGGTGCTCTGAAAAAGCTGTTTACTGTTTAGTGTGTCACACTTGGCCTGGCACTGACTGGGTAGGAGGCTATTTGTCTCTCTCTGTAGGTGCTAGAAGTGTGTAAGGTGCCTGGGGAGGTTGGTACAAAACAGTTGTGCAGTATGTTATTAACAAGCCACAGAAAAAACCCGTAGTACATTTTGATACAAGAAAAGGAGATGCAGTTTAGAACTTGTTTAGAAAAATACAGATACAGTTTTACTTGGGAAATGCA
This sequence comes from Psittacus erithacus, assembly GCA_009867235.2. Taxonomy (NCBI): domain Eukaryota; kingdom Metazoa; phylum Chordata; class Aves; order Psittaciformes; family Psittacidae; genus Psittacus; species Psittacus erithacus. The sequence goes on along the minus strand of WYDI02031798.1, from coordinate 8,352 downwards.
GTGCTGTCAGGATCCTGTCAACTCGTTTGGAGGCTTTTGAGGATGAAAGTTCCAGCTTTGAACCCCCTGCTTTGACTTTTTTCTCTTTATTCTATATTGTCTCACATCAGAATGTCAAACCGAACTGTTTCTCATGATTCGAAAGCTGTCTTGCAGCTTTTGCAGAGAATGTCAGGGTTCTGTGGGCTTGTTTCTGGCTGAAACCAATTGTGAAACAGAGGTCCTCCCTGAAACAGGCTTGCCACCCTATAAACCCGAGCAGTTGAGTCTTGCTCAAATGTGTGCCATGAACCCAGGACTAAGAACCCAGTATTTCAATAAAGCTCTGTCATTGCAGTTCCTTGTGGCCATAGCACATGCAGGCGGCTTACCTGTTGTTTCACTTCAGCCTCTGCAGAACTGGAATATTCACTTCTAACTCCCGTGTGCCTTGTTGGGAAGGTCCTTTGCAGGCTCTTTGCCCAGCTCCTCGGGGAGGGGCCCGCAGGAAAGCTTCATACCAGGGCTGCTGGTGTGACTCTTCACTCTTGGAACAAGCTCACCTGCCCGAATCCGTTCTCATTAGTAACACAGTTCTGTGTGTGCCATCCTGCTCCCATTGTTGTCTTCAGGCCTCCCCAGCTTTTCACAGACAGGCTGATCCCAGGGCACAGGTGTTGTTTTCCAGTCTTCAGGACCCGTCTTTTAGGGCTGTTGGTTTTGCTCAGCACACTCCTGGTGTGTGATACCGGCCTCTGTAATGTGAAAAATGATGTGCTGGTTGTAGCAGTCAAGAAATTCCAGAGTTGTTCCTGTATGGGGAGGAATGGTTAAAGGCCTTGCTATAAATACCACGTTTCAACAGGTAAAGCTTTCAGAGCACTTTGTCCCCTCTGAAAAGCTCTAATTGGCTCAGGAGGATGGGAGCCGTGCCTCTGGGCTCACGTGTCAAGTTTACACCAGGGCAAGGTGCTGTGCAGAGCCTCCTGGAGACAAACTGCTACAGCCCTGACTCAGTGGAAGCTGTGCTTGCTTAAGGTGAGAGAATTCTTGCAGCAGCAGCTCAGGATGTGAAAGTCTGGCCCCACGTGTGTGTCTGTCACCAGGCGCGTGTGCAGTGCTTGGCCTGCCTTACCTGGGACAGGAGCGCTGCGCAGTGTGTTAACAAAGCTGGAAACGCTCACTCTGGTGTTAAGTTTGATTTTGGTTTTAGTTGAATAGTTACAGTCCTGAGTGCCAGTGAGCTTTAATCAAGATGCTTATGCTCTGATCATAGCCGTGCTGGAGACGGTTTTGATTTGGGTCTTTTTCTGGGGGGTGAGGGAGAGTTGTTTATTTTGGACACAAGTCTTGACCAAAACCATGCAGATTTTCAGGTGCCCCATTTGAGTTGCTTTCAGATCTTTGATTTTATTCCAGAAAACACTGAGCAGCCTCCCTCTGAATATAACACCTCTGTTAAATGAGGTGTTATTAAATGAGGATTAAAGTGAGCCCCCTTTCAATTACCTAGTGAAAACACATTACAATTAATGTACTTAAAAGATATGCTGAAAATCTTGGCCACATTTAGATGCAGCTTTTCCTGACCATTCTGGTTTGACAAACCAGTTATTCAGAATCCAGACAACTTCGTGCCCCTTTAAAATAAGAGTAAAAATGAATCAATCATAACAGCAACGTTTCTGAATTGTGCATTGCAAGTATTTGTGAGAGGCTGACTGAAAACGCTTGGTTTTGAAAGGTAAGATGTGAATGGGGACTAAAAGCATAATGTTCTTTGTTCAGATTAGAATAACATTTCCAGTGCTTTGCAGCTCTCTGGAGCGTCTGTCGTGTCCTCCCTAGGGTCAAACTTCAGCAACTGAAGCGCGGTGTGTTGGCAACACAGGAGGAGCTGTGTGGTGAGATCATGGGAAAGCCTTGCTCAGCCCTTGCTGTGTGGAGCCAGGCAGGGGGATATTCCCAAACGCTGCTCAGACCTGCTTGTCCTGTTAATAACGTGTTGGATTGTCTTCTGACCTCTTTGCTTTTGGGGTATCCCTCCATGGCATGGCTTTGGGGGTTAACAGAAAAAAGGGGGAAGGAAACTCCCCCCCAACATTCCAAGCCCTGAAACCTTGAACTTCGAAAGAAAAGGCATGTGCTGAGTTGTGCAAACAGAGCGTGGTATGCCAGGGGTGAGCGGGCTGCCTGAGCCATGTGCTGGCCAGAGCCCTGCCTTTGTACATGGTAAAGGACACGGCCAAACTGGGGGGATGCTCAGCCTCTGCAGCGCGAAACTGCACTAACAGCTCCTGCAGGTTAGACAGTAAATGTACAAAGTGTTTTATAAAGCCGTGACTGCAGCGAGCCCACCACCAAACAGCTGGGGAGGAGGCAAGAGCTTGTATGAGGCAGGAGAATGGGGTTTGCAGCATCATCTGAATCCCAACTATACGGCTGAGCAAATTAACCCGTGAGTAAATAAACCCCAAACTGTGGAAATCTTCACACGGCTGCAGCAATGTGATTCCCATTTCCATTGTGCCTGGAATTTAATGGACTGCTAAAGTTTGACCAAAAGGCATTTCTCGTGTCAAAATGAAAAATTACAGATCAAAAGGGTGACTTTGCAGACAAACATATCGATCTAGAGCCTGGGTGACACAGACTTCCTGGAAGGGAGCCCAGAAGCATGTCTGTGTTTAAAGTCAAATGGCTGTAGCCTTTTACCACTGATGAATAAAAAATGGTTTTGTCTGCACGTCGAAGGCTCGAGCAGAAGCAGAAATTACTCCATTTGTTCTGCTGGAGGAGCAGGTACGTGCTTATGAATAGTAATCCACTGGATGCTGCAATATCCAGTAATGTAAAAAATGACAATGAGATAGGAAATGTGACTTTTCCCACCCATTGAAAACTCTGTTTATGGCAACTGTAGAAAAGGCAAAGTGAGTCTCTTCATTCTGTGTGCAAGGGACAGAGTTACTGGTGGCCCCTTCTCTAGAAACATGAGGAGGGAAGCAGTGGTTAAGTTCCTCTGTGAGGATCCCACTTGTATTTTTGCTTTGGTACAGGAGTAGCAACTCTTACAACAGCCATTCCCGAGGCTGCTGCTGTCATCTCTAATTAGATACTAATGACAAGGTCCAGGGAGACAGGATGAATGAAGGGGTCAGCACAGCATGCTGGTGCTGCTCCTCTGAGAGCAAGGTGAAACATCCTGAGTGGCGGCAGTGGGACTGTGACTGAGCTCTGTGTGCACCCAGGAGAGGGAGCAGGAGTCCTGGCTGTCATGTGTGTAGTGCAGAGCAGTGCTCCATGCCTTGGGTTCCCCAGGGAGGCCCTGAAGACAGAATTTAAATGAAAAAAGGGGTACTGAGTGGCAGCAAGTGGTTCCGTGAGGCCCAGAAGGTGCCCGCTGACACTCCAGGCAGTGTGGCTGAAATGAACTTCAGTTATGCAGGGAAGAAGGAGCAAGGGGGATGGATGGGAGATTTCTTATCTCATCTGCTTAACCTCAGCTTCACAGAGCCTGCTGCCCACAGAAGCCCTGTTCCTCTCCCTCTTTCCGGTGCTTATTCACGTTCCTAGCTGTAAACTCCATGAAAGGAGCAGAGGTTGTGGAGTCTCCATCCTTGCAGATATTCAGAAGCCATCTAGACACAGTCCTAGGCTGCCTTCTTTACGTGACCATGCTTAAGCAGGGAGTGGACCAGGTGACCTGCAGAGCTCCCTTCCAGCCTCAGCCCTCGGTGATTCTATTAAACTCCTCTGCTGTTAAAGTCTGTACTGTTTGCTGCTGCCTGAAAGACTGATGTCAAACCTGCTCCTGTACTAACAGCAGTGGCTTCTTCAGGGTGTGCTGTCTCTGACTGTGGCTTGCCATCTCGTTTGTGGCAGTGGTAATTCAAACTCTAGTGCTGAGTTGGTGCAATCACCTAAGTTAAAGAAGTTAAACTGTGGATGAATTCAGGGCAAGGACAGCTTAATATAGAATTTAATGTCATTGTCTTCGAAGAACCTATAATAAACCTAGATGAGAAGCTTAAGCAAGAGATGAAGCAATCAGCCTGCATTGCAAGTGTGTTAGAGGGTTCTTGGGAGCCCCAGCCTGCAACTTTTGTGTCTTATGCTGGGCACTGTAGCCGTTTTTGACCCCAGGCAGTCACCACAGTCTGATGGGGCTGTGAGGATTGTGCATGCTCCGTGGAATCCTTGTCACTGATTTCACAAGGATTGTACCCAAGTTCAGACGCACATTTCATCATAGGAAAAGGAAAGCAGAAGGCACATGAGGCATAGCTCGGTTTAAAGCCTTGTTTCGTACTCTCAGGGTGTAAGTGGGAGGAGTAATACTGTGGCAGCATCTTTAAGACAGCATCTTGTATAGTCCTGTGGGCAGGGTCCCCTCTCAGCAGTCACTGTAGAGCTTTGGTGCCCATGTAGGACCTATGCAATGAGAAATGGGCTCCCACTCCAAGCCTGAGCCTGCTCCCTGTGAGCCTTTGCTGGAGCTGGATTCCTCACTCCTGTCCTTTCATCACTCCAGGCCCAGCTAAAAGAGTACTTGTGAGCTACCAAATATAGAATGCACACAGTTTCACAACTGGAACTTGCAAATGCTGGAGTGGATTTCATGGACTGAAGCCCCCCAGGGAGGGAGCATTACAGTACATAATGTTAGTGTATTTGTTTAATCCCTGAAGGTTGTGGAACATAGGATTAAAGTGGGCTAAGGGGATTTCCCCATTGACAGCTGCTCCTCTGGGCACAAACACACGCACCATTTTTTTATCTGTAACTCATTCAGCCCTAAAGAATTTCAACTGCATATGGCCCTGTGCGTAACGTGACCGTTGATTCCACATCTGGTTACACATATCTGTCTCCCCCAGTAATTGTCTTTAATAGACACAATTGGGGATGAGGTAGTTGCACTAAGAAGAGACATAGCTCTCTGTTTGAACAGGAAGCCATTATTTCTGAGCTTAATCATTGCTTGTTAGTCCTGTGATTTTTCTCCTCTCCCGCATACATGCGCAAGCACACATGCTTTAAATGTGAAGGCCCCATTATGGTGAGGCATTCATCTTGTATTGACAGTGTGCCAGAGGTTCTTTGAATGGGCAGAGCCTTGGCCATTCAGTGAGCAGAGAACCAGACCATGTCCGAGCGGTGACCAAATGCTGGAGCTCACTGGTGTTACGTGGATGCTCAGAGCGGGACAACCAGAGTGTAGTAAAGGTCCTAGAAGGACTGCAGTTTTGGTAAGTCTTCAGTAGTCGTGGCTGCTCAGTGTTGCTGCAGAGGCACAGGGGGGCAGGCCAGCTCCTTCCAGTACATCACAGTTGCACATTTTGAAACTTTCAATCATAAACGCGTTATTCATATTGTTCTGATTTAAAAAACCATCAGACTCTGAGTCTCCAGCATGGGCCCATGTTCTCAGGCGAAGACCAGGGAGTTTCATCCTTTGCCATCACAGAGTTTCAGTTGTTTCTCTTGCTACATCGTGTTCAAGTTTAACTTCTTTGACAACCGAGTCTCTTTGTCAACAAGGCCTGATGCCGAAATACCAAGCTCTTGGCTACAAGCCATGCTGGCTTACAAGCTGCTTAGTACCACACGCTGAAGAGTTAACAAATCAATGGATCTGCTTGCAGAGAGGGTGTTGCATAAGCGTAGGCAGCGTTGAGAAAGAAAAACTCAGATTAATGCATGCCTGCAGTTAGCCCATGCTGCACCCACAAGGTCTGAGTTAGCCTCCCTCCTGACTTTGGAGGTATCACTCCGGAGTTCCACTTTGTGAAGCCTTTGTGGAGACTTATAAAGAAGCTGCTGCATCTCGTTCATGGCTCTTGTAAAAATGTTTTCTTTTTTTCCAAGCATGGCTATTTTCAGAAGTGGTAGAATCTACTGTTCTGCAGTTACTGTTCTGGGCTATTGTTGGCCTAATGTTATTGATGTATTAGCCCTTTGGCTGCCAAACTGCTCGAAACAAACTACATGTGTTTATTTTTAGAATTGTGAAAGTTGTGGTGCTTTACAACTTGATATGTGTGTGGTTGCATCTGAGCTGAATGCAGAGCTAATCCTCTTCCCAGCTCCCATCCGGGCAGGGGCTGTAGTCATGCATTCCCAGCACACGGGTTCTGCACACCATGGAGAGCAGCCGGCAGGTATCTGAGAGAGGAGATGAAGTCCTAAGACCTGACCTTCTCAGCTACAGAAGTACCTCCTGCCAAGGGAAGACTTGCCTGAAATGCGCCGTATCCAGTTACCACCAAAGGGCTGCCAGTGGAAGTGGGTGCAGGCTGCCAGCAGCTGAGCATATCCCATGGGATTGGGTTCCCTGTGTAAGAGCTCCTGCTGGGCAAATGTTGTGTGGAAGTCTTGCCCTGTTCTCATGAAAGTTCAGGGGCACTGCACATCAGTACCAGTGGGGGAAAGATGAAGGCAGGAGGCAGCATCTGTGAGGCTGCTGAAAGCAGCAACTGAAAGAGTTGGTCAGGAGATCACTAAGCAGGATGCCATCAGCTTAATTAGGAAGAAACTTCTCCATTCGCTGGCTCACGTGCTTCCTTCCATATGCATAGGTATATCACTTGCTATGAATGTGTGGTGCTTAGCATTGGTCTGTGGTGTTCTGAGCAGCTCTTTGATACAGATAAAGGGCAAAATCAGTGTTAGAAAAGAATTAGAAGAGGTCGGTGAATGTGATGTGCGGTCTGTGTAACAGTCCCTTTATTTTTAAAAGTTAAAATTCAACCTAAGTGATTTCATGAGGAAATCTTAATTTCTGTCAGTACTCAGTGGGCATCATCACTGCAGAACATGTTATTATGTGTCACCATTCATTTCTGTACCTTCCGTCATTACATCTTACTTCCAAACTGCTCACACAACTTCTCTCTTTCAAACTTTTTTGTCCATGGTCCATGATTCACTTTGCATTCTACTATAGGTTTTAAACACCATGTTCCTTGGCTCTAAATATGCATCAGGCTTCCAGCCAAGGAACATGTCCTTCTGTGTAGAGGGTGCTTTGCAGGGGTGATTGAGAGCACTTACTTGACCGATCAGTTCAAGTTCTCTCTGTTGTGTTCTGTCCACACAGACAGGTGGAGTCCTTTGCCACATCCACAGTGATGCTGGTATCATAAAGCTTTGAACACGCAAAATCTTCTAGTACAGCCTGCATACACGTGACTGTCTTATGTGGCTTCTGTATAGACACAGGGCAAAAATCCAGTGTGGACAGCAGAGATGTGCATGTGTTCTGCTGAACCCGGATATTTAAAAGATGAGTCCTCTGGATGCTTTGATTTTTGTTAGCTTTAGCTCTTGATGCCCAGATGGAGCTGCTTGATTAGCTGAGGTTTTCCTACTGGGTACCAAAGATGTGACTGAGACATCCCATCACAGAAGATCACTGTAGTCTGCATCTCTTATAGGCCTGCTGCTCAGCTCCATGGAGCTGTGTTCTTGCTGCGATCTTCAGTGAACATCACCTTGATTGCCAGCATCTTGCAGGAACAGGGAGTGATGTCGCCTGTCTTTGTAGGACAAATCCTTGAAGCCAGTCCTTATGTTTCTGATGGCTTCAGCATGCTGTTGGATGGGTCACTACTTTGTACCACACTGCAGTAAGCTGTCCAGGGTATGGACATGCAAAGAACTGAAGCTCTCTGTGGTGAGTGTGTGTATGTGTGTGTGCTCTGTCCCCTTTTCTGTAGCAAAGATTAAAGGAAGGTGCAGTAAGCGTCCAGCCCTTACTACGTGTGGGCAGGGCCCGCACATGCTGGGTTGGTACCCAGAGCACATCCCAGGTGTGGATGTGCAGAGGAGTAAATCCAGACCAGAAAGCAGGAAGAAGGAAAATCCTCTTGCAGTATTTTCTCAAAGCACTTTTTAAACTGAGCGTATGTATGAATGAATGGGTCTGTACAAAACCTCTATAGATCGCGTACCCTGTATTGCTGTATTTTGTGCTTGGGTTTCTTGGTCCTACAGACGTTTCACCCTGTCTCACTGGATGTGTAAATGCGAACAGGGAGGACACGGAGGGGGGAGTGTGTCCTCTGACATCCCTGTGACGGGGGCAAGGGCTCTACACGGCTACTTCGAGGCATGCAGGAGGCTGGACAGGAAAAGCCACGTACAGGGAGATGTCCAGAGAGACGAGGAGCCGGTCAGGCCCGCGGGGCGTGCGGGGGGGGTTCCGCCGCCGCCGGGCGGTCTCCGGGGGGATGAACGGATGGACGCACGGGGCTTGCGGCGCGGCCGAGGGCACCCGGCGTTCGCACCCGCGCACGGGCAGCCCGGGCCCGGGCAGCCCCGCAGCCGCGGCTCCTTCGGCGGCTCCCTGCGGCCCCGCTCGGCCGCGCC